>JARUHE010320639.1:0-11460 GCA_031471125.1 Archaeomysis grebnitzkii | reverse complement strand
TGACCGTCTGGGAACACCAGATGCTGTTGGCAACCGGCGGTGAATGTGCATTGCACCCATAGCCTGGTCCGTTGGGATCATAAAATAAAAAATATACATATACATATACATATACACATACACATACACATACACACACACACCTTTGAAATATAAATACAGATAATGAGTTATGAAAATAAGTTTTATAAATGTACATACTCAACAGGTTTCATATAGTTGTTTAAATGTTTTTTTTTGGGAAAAACAGAAGGGATAAACGGTAAGAAACTTACTAAGCAAATATAATATATAACTACGATATTTGTATTTAATGTGAATTTTTAAGTTGTACTGCAAATAAGTTTACCAATTTTTCTTCAGAACAAATAACCGATTGATGAATTTGCCTATTTTGAAATATAGTTTTCTTCAAAAAAGTGAAACATTACAAAAATCAATTTTTTTTTTATGAAAGTGGGACTTCTTTAATTTGTGCAAGACTGAGTTTCCAATTAAAACTTTTCATAAACTTCATAAAGTATTTTATTTCAAAACATTCAGTAAGTCGGAAATAACTATGTTATAGTTTGATAAAATACTTTTGATTAATTTTTTAGTTAGTATTTTTGTTGGTTCGTACATTACGAGTTGCTATATTTAAACCTAATTTATTCTATTTCCATTGCAAATAAGATCAAATATTACAAAATTGAAAGAAAACACTTAATAGCTGAAATAAAATTATATCTTACCAATATTCTATTAAAGCATAAAAGTAAGCACATTGAAGCACAATAAACTCGGAGCAAATGCTCGATATTAGCAGGCACAGAATAGACAATTAAGGTTTTAAACCTGTTTTCATTGTTCCACGTTGAAAAAGGACGTCTATTCAAAAGCCTGTATTTTCTCTTGCCATTAAACAGAAGAAATAAAACTTTTATGAGTATCGCTTGATGAGATATGGAGAAATCTGTTCTCCCAATATGATAGAACATTCTGTATCTTTCCAACATTGTTTTGTATTTCAATACTAAACCTGGATAAGACATCTTGCTGGATCAATCCTTACAAATTAAACATACTATTATCAATTTTTAAAATTGATGTAATATAATTAGGATTAAATATAAATTATAAACTTTAAAGAAAAAAAAACATGTCTTGAGCGAAAAATTGTCTAACAAAGTTTGAGTCTAAAATAAATTTATCAATAGATTTTTTTTCTAAAAATATGTTAATAATAATTATAAAGGCTTGGATACATATATATTTACTAAAAAATATGTTAAACATAAGCTTTCCCTAGTCAGTGCAAGGTTCGTATAGCCAATAGCTCGTAAAAACACTCTTTCTTAAAATGACACAAGCTTTAAACATAGCCTATATACATTTACAACATTTGTCATGGACGCCCAACACTCTCGTTTAAAAACAATAATTATTCAAAGCACATTTGTGTAAATTTTACATTGAAATTGTTTTCAAACAAGCGTTCCACATTCCCATTTGTATAATATAATAACATTTGGTGTTTTTGTATAGCAGGTCTAATCGAAATTAACCGATTTCTGCCCCGCTCCACATATCAACCTTAATATCACTACCCACATCAATTGATGTGTACCCTAAGGATATACAGCCGAAATTTGGCGCGTCTTCCAAGCCGGGATAAGTTTAGCGCATGAGATTTTAAGGGAATGTAGCCACGTTCAAATCCCAATGAAATAGCCTAGAGCGCACTCGATTAGATTTGCCTATGCAGCACTAATCTCCAGGCAGCGTTCATATCCAATCGGCCTGAAACTAATTTCGTCTCAGAAGCCATATGCATATTAATAAAAAAATCAACTTCTTAGTTATTTTTTGTTATAATATTTAACAATAATATTTTGGGTTTTTATATAGCGGGTCTATACACACACATATATATTTTATGGTGCAGTTTTTGTTGATGCAAACACTTTTCAAGGTAAAAAAAACTGTTTAAAAATGTTTAGAGATTAAAATTGGACAATAAATATTTATATGTAAAAAAGTTCTATCAGTGGTCGTATAGGGAACCTCTCGCATAAGCGTTCGTTTTCAACTGAAATAAGATTCAAAGACGTTATAGACGCAGACCACACTGTTTTAGACAAACTTTTTAAAAAATTTGGTTCGAATTTTTGAATTCAAACTGTATTTCTACTTTACCATCCTATTGTGACGGGCTAAACACACATCCATCGTTTGGTTCAATGTTGATTCAATCAAAATAGTGCCACTTTCGTAACGACTTATTTTTGTGTGAACATTTAGACTATTATAGGTAATAACAAATGAAAACATGATAAGTAAAAACGTTAAATGATGAAAATAATAATGATACCTTACAGCCCTATATCAATCGAAATATGGACTAGGTTGTCTCAATCTGTGTGAGAGCTGACAATGTATAAATAATATAATATGAATTTGTTTGAAAAATTAATTTGCAAAAAGTTACAGTATAGTGAATACGTTCATTTTTAGGGAAGTTTTTAAGAAAACACAATTTTTTCGTAGTTATAACTTGTTATACGTATATCGCAAATCAAAAACGTACATCCATCAGTGAGGAGTCATTGTCATCTTCCATTCTAAACTAGGCCGTTGTCGTACAGCTTATTTGAATATGTGACGGCGTGCGCCTCGACACTTTAACCACAAAAGTTATTTGTCAAAACTATTTACAAAAAAAGTTTATAAATCCCTAAAAAAGCTTTCTAATCCTAGATACAAGACATGAACAACAATGTTAGCTGTTAGTTTATGTTGGATGTTGCTTAAAACTAGATTAATGGAAAACATGGACCAAATTTTCAAATCATACTTATATATTGCATAACCAAATACTATTCAGTCAACGGCCTTAGCCACCTTGAAACACCGCTTCCGGTCTGATCAACAAAGTTAAGCAACGTTGGGTCTGGTTAGTACCTAGATGGGTGACCAACTGAGAGCACTAGATGCTGTTGGCAAAACCCGGCGGCGGATTTGCTGAAATTGCACCCACAGCCTGGTCCACTGGGACCAAATAAAAATAATAACTAAAACAATAAATGTATTTAAATTTACATAGAATTGTTAGTTCTTTTTCTACGTGTTGATACCACTGTTTACTGAATTTAAACTAGGGTTTAGCCCCAATTTCGTTTATAGCACTGACCTATACATATGGATTTGCCCGCGCGAATTGTTTGTCGTCCAATGTTTACATAATCTAGAAGCTTCTGAGCGCCACCTTGGAATGATGTTTTTTGTTTACATTGGTCGTCTGTGGAGCTGTTTAGAAAATTTAATTGCTCACATGTTTGCCTATGTCTTTTTGCTTTACAATTAACTGCAAAGAAAACATTTCATAAGTAAGTCATGACGTTTAGAACCCAATAAAAAAGTACTGAAAGTACTGAACATGAAAACTATTAATATAAGTGAAATATTAATAATTTTCATGTTCAGTACTTTCAGTACTTTTTTATTGGAATCTAAACTAGATTTTTGCCATAATTTCTAACTTTTTCAAGTAAGTTCTTTCTAAATAAACGTCATGACCTAATTATGAAATGTTTTTATTTTGTTTATATGATTTTGAGTCTTTTTTGCAGTTAATTGTAACGCAATAAACCCATTATAGGCAAATATGTGAGCGATTCAGTTTTCTAAACAGCTCTACAAAGGACCGGATGTAAACATAAAAAATCGTCCCAATTTGGCACTTAGAGGCTTCAAGATTATGTAAATATTGGGCGACAAAACAATGCGCTGGCCAATCCATATACTGTATATAGGTCAGTGCCTGTAGTAGAGTCGGCATTGGATAAACTCAATGAAATGCATTTTCTAAATTGAATAATATAATGTTCATTGAACCGCAAATTTAAAATTGTATACTTAATCGTTAACAATGTAAGAATTGTATATTTAATTATTAACAATTTATGAATGAAGTCATTTTTTATCAACAATTTACGAAACGGAAGTTAACATCTTTTTATATGGATCTTTTTTTAGGAGTACACTTAAGCGGCGATGAAAAAAGAAGAAGAAAACAACGTCTTACAAAAGTGTCAAACCTGACAAGACGCTTTGGCCAATCCATATATAAAGGTCAGTGGTTTACAGCTATTGGAGAAACATTTTTTGACACTCTATAAATATCTGTAAAACAAATGACGTAGTTAGTTATATAGCTAACCCCTTAGGGAACGTTATTGTTTTGATTTCAAGACAACAAAACCATTCATTTAAATAATTAAAAACTTAAAAAATCCATTTACCTAAGAACTGTAAATCTTGAATTTGATTGAAAATTCAGACAACCTGTCACAGTTTCTGAGTCAAATGTCGTTTAGTACTGAAATTTACTGATAGTTACTATACAATAATAATAATAATAATAATAAGTCACTATACAATTATAAAAATAATAATAATAATAAGTCACTATACAATTATAAAAATAATAATAATAATAAGTCACTATACAATTATAAAAGTAATAGTTTAGAATTTAAAAAAATGAAACACGTAGAAAAGCGTAATTTAATTCAATTAAAAACAAGTTTGTCGGGAACTCGCGTGGTTCAACTGAAGGAGGAGAAAAATGTGTTGTTCTTACAGTCCACATTTTTAAATTCGTCTACACGACCGCATTTTTTTTATTCAGCTAACTTTTCTTGTAATTCAGTCACACTAACACAATATAATTTTGATTGAATGACAAAAAAATTGATTGAATAAAAGCAGAAGTTCAGTCAGGAACAAGTTTTAAGAGGAACCTCCATTGCAGCTCAGAGAATGTGTGATGCCTTCATACACATTTTTTAAAGATGGTGGTCGCTTTTGATCCTAGTTTCAACGACACAGAAGGTGTAAAAGGAATTTAAACAACATATAACAACTCTAAAGCACAAGCAAAAATTACACGACGGAACAATCTCATCTTAGTTCAACTGACTCTAACCAAAAAAAGCGTTGTTGTCGTGAACAGTATTGAATATAAAAATTAAAAATAAGTAAATATGTTATAACTGCAAATACAAAAATAAATAATTATTCTACACTCGCCTTGCAATCTCTCCTGACTGAAACCAATCACTGAGAAGCCAAAGGACGTGTGATAGACAATAAATAACCGACCATTTTGTTCAATTTCAATTTATAGGAAATCAATATTTAGAAATAATGTTGTTGTGAAACCATTAAAAGGCCGCATAGATCCACCATCAATTAATTGGTTCGCGAAATGTTGTTGTTACAAAAATACAAATTATCAATGTGTCAACAAACCGCTAACAACATTTTTTAAATCTACTAACAATTTTTTTGAATAGGATTTTCATGTTACTATTTTCTTCGCCATAACAAAAAATGTTAACGGTACTATAGAGACAATTTATTTCCATACATTAAGGACTATTATCAATAGTAATTGCAGTATAATGTGGTCTTTATGTTAACAATAACTGCAATACAAGACAATGCAACGGTTGTTGCTGCGGCAATAGCCTTCATGCACTTTCCTGTTTTATAACAAGAAGTATAGTTTGATAAGAAATAACACAGACAAAAACTTTATTGTAAATATGCTATAATTTTTAAGTAGGGTTAATGTAAGTTGTAAATACTGGCAATGAATTGATTTAGAAAGGACGTGCTTATAACATGTTCTCAACAACCTAGGTTCCTAAATTACTGTTTTACGATTGTCATCTGTTTTACAATAAAAGTGTAACCACCTGAAAAATAAATAAAAACAAGTATGTGTACTCGTATTACTTAGGATCCCAGAACGGTGGTATGGCTCTTACAATCTTTGAAAAACAGAGACAGTAACTCTGAAATAGAGTTTTTTATAAACAATTCAGTATTTCGAGAGGTTGAATTTAACTCTTAATTTCATTAAAATTAGTCATATCCATGTGGGTTTAGAGGAGGAAATCCAAACCATACATATTAATCGGTTAATACCAATTGTTTTATTTGTAATCAATAGGCGTTGAGTTTTTCAACTTTGACATTACAATTAACAACGTGTACAAAATAAAGTAAAATTAGTGTCCTTGGAAAAAATTCTTAAGTTTTTGTATGACTAAAAATCATTCTAATTTTGGGCAAAAAGGTTTTGATTGATAAGATCTTAGTAGCATAAATGTCACCCAACATTTACCTACGAACGTATTATAGAATATGTATTTGTTTAAGAAATCATTCATTGTTCATTGTAGTGTTATTTGTTCATTAACTGATCAGTTTTAAGATATTAAAATTGTTAATTATCACAACAATGTTTGACATGTATTATTAAATCACGTTTGAATGATAAAGGATGATTTCGATAGACATTCAACACTTCAATATGTTACTAAAAACTATTGTTTAAACTAGTGTTCCCCAGAGAGGGATTTATCATTATTGTTTATTAATTTCACTTCTTAATATATGACTAATACAACAAGTGAAAATGTCCTTGTGACAAGAATGCAACAGTTTGACTATTTGAAGATAAATTAGCATGACTTCCCTAATACAACATTCGTTCTAATATACATTTTCAACACAACTGAGCCGTCATCACATAGACTGCAACAACATCGAAAGTGCATGACATTTCACCATCTAAAAAAATTGAATAACAATGTGTTTTATGTATAGAAGATTTATTAAAGCTGATCGAGGAGTGAAAACCTAACAATGATATAAGTGACCTTCAAACAAATTGAATTTTAAATCATACCTTAAACAAATTAAAATGACGAAACTATTGAACATCGAAGAACAACTCAATTAATTAATGATAATGTATAAACATCACAATGCATTAAGAAATATTTTACATAAGCTAAAATGAAAAAAGTGAATTTGAATACAAATTTTAAATGTTTGAATCTAAAATGAGAAGAATTGTTAAGCCAATAAGGATCTACAAATAGAGACATATAGAGGGTCAATAAAATTGTTTGCACAATTACATATACATTTGAAACATACATTCTATTTTCTTACAAAAGACAAATCATGTTTATTAAGTTCTTCAACAATTTATTTTAAAAACAGTACTACAATGCTAAAATATTGTTTAATATATTTAATTATTTATAATATATATTTGTTATGCTAATAAATGACTAATAAACAGCACAACGTTTCAGTTCAATTTTAAAAATTAAGTTGTGTTATAACATTTAAGCATATTTATTGATAAACTGGTTTTATTTTTAAGGAGTGAATACAATGTATAAGAACTTAATATTTGAATTAAACTTTCAATAGTTTGTTTAAGTGAAATGAAGTCTTCCACTGTATGTATATTTATTCGATTTAGCAAAAACCTTTAAAGAAAAAGAAAATTCATTACGGTTACACGGTATATAATTGGTATGTACAGTCAGACAATGTCAAAGATCCCCACCACGCTCTCAGTTGGTATAGCATTAGATTGTAAAATGTACTGATTTTTAACACAATTTAATTTCTAAACAAATTCATATTGTTCTATAATAAATATGTTAACTTGGAAAATGGGCAATGTAAACACATATACTACCATAACCTTAACTATTTAAATCTAGTAATGTATTCTTGTTAATTATTGATTTCGATCAATTATCATTATAATGGCAACTCGACCACAGAACACCTCTGCCCTTCGACCTCGTTATAAAAAACGTTTATTATTATCATTATTATTATTATTATAGGTATACCAAAGCATAAAAACTATAAATATTGAATAAGAATATGCATACATTAGATTTTCACAATGTTAAAGTACAAACTGTATTACCTTCTATCTTAAAATAAGTTTGTTTTTAGAAGAAATATAATTTATAAAACTGAATACTTTACATTTATTTAAACTTAATTTTTTTGTTATTGACTTGGAGCGTGTTTGTTTATAGTACAACGGTAAGATTTTGATTCTTATTGTTCTACACAAGATTTTATTTCTAGAAACTCTATATAGGTTTTATCTTTTCCGTCGTCTTTGGCGTTGTCTTTGTTTTTGTCGTCGTTGTCTGTATTTGAAAATCAATTTATATTACGAGTGTAAAGATAATTTTCATTTTTAAAAGTTTTTGTTTTAACTTTTTAAATAATTTAGTCGTGAATGTTTTGCTTTCCAATATATTAACGTTTATGAAGTTATAGTCAACAATGGAATTTATTTAACTCTAAATATTTTTGAGCAATAGCTCAGTTTTTTTATTTGAAAGTTACAGAAAATTTTGGTGATGAAAGTTTTTTTGAAAGAGATAGTGTTATTTTTCAAAAAAATATTTATCTAAAAAGATATAGGCAAAAAGAAATAACTTCTTAACTCTGCAAAATTATGTGCAAAAGTTTAAATATTCTTATTTAAAGAGCTTCAGAAAATTGTGTTGAAGAAAAGTTGTTTACCATGACCATCTAACCAAAATTGTTATGTGTAACCTTTTTAAAAAAACTGTATTTATGAAGTTATAGCAAAAACATAATTTTTGAACTGTAACATTTTTGAGCAAAATTTTAAAGTTTTTTATTTGAATATTTTGAAAAAAGTTATATTTATCAACCTATAGCTAAAATACAGAATGTTTGTTTACTTCACGCAAGATTGTCAGTCATCTAGGCTAGTTTATAATAAAAACATTCTCAGTTTGTTATTGCAACGTTTGAGAAATAACCTTTTTCGCTTTTCATTTTACATGAATGAAAGGAATAACTATATATTCTCAACAACTTTCACGGTATAGGTTTTTTTAGAAGGTTAACGAAAGTTATAGTTTGATGTTTAACTTTTTTATTTAAAAAAAATGTTTATTTAAAGTGAAATAAAGAACTAAATAATAGTTTTAAACAACTTTTACTAAAAGAAAATTCTACAAAAAGCTATATGTTTTTAAGTAATAGCTTTTGTTAGAGGTATGTTTTCAATTGGTTAACAAAAACCTAAGTTTACTTTTTAACGTTTTTTTATTTGAAAGGAATGTTTATTTGAAATCATACAATTTTACTAAACACACATGGTTGAGGTGCCTCCTCTAGTTTAAATAGGTATTGTATGCACGTTTCTTGAAACACCAGTCAATTGCTATTAGCTACACCTGAAAACAAATTGTTGATGCCTATGAAACACTTGTTTGTTTACCTAACTACTTTCTTGATTGACTACCTTATATACATCGTGTTGCGACATCGCATACGATCGTGCACGATCATAAGTAATTCACATAAAAAAAACAGTTTGGTTTTGAGTATCAAATGTTTTACTATTTTAAGATATTACATTTCTATAACTTTTATGAGAGTTTGCATCCTAAAGTATTCAATTTTAAGTGTATACCAACACGAGTATAAACGGTTTTAATATAGCCTCCAAGTATATACTACCAAGTATACACATAAAAAATAAAATATAAAAATGTTGTTCAGTTAAAATTATTATATCATCACCAGCCCAAATGATTCTCTATTTCAAAGAACATGACACCATCGGCAACCCTGCCCAGAAGGGGGTATATCAAATGTTTATATAGTAAAACTCGAATTTTGATATACTCACCAACGGCATCATATTGACATGTTCATTATCATCGCCATCATGATCATTACTACCATTGCCATCATATTTTTATGACCATTGTTATTATTAGCATAATAATACACCTAGTTAGCATTTCCATCATAATCAATATCAACATCATTATTATCACCAAAAACCATGATCATCAAAATCAATAAAATCATAATGTTAGGCAAAATGATCACCATCTTCAAAATAAGAATAAAAATAAAAAAAATAAAAATCATAGTCAAAATGATCATCATTT
Organism: Archaeomysis grebnitzkii; assembly: GCA_031471125.1. Taxonomy (NCBI): domain Eukaryota; kingdom Metazoa; phylum Arthropoda; class Malacostraca; order Mysida; family Mysidae; genus Archaeomysis; species Archaeomysis grebnitzkii. The sequence continues at coordinate 1,642 of JARUHE010320639.1, read as the reverse complement.
ACAAAACCCAAATACCAACGTTTTGGCCTTCATGTGTAATTTCATAGTGGAAAAGTGGCCTTCGGGTACATTTGGCCTACTCAGGTGTACATCAAGTGTACACCTGAGTACATTGTCTTTGCTATGCTGAATGAACAAACAAATTCATTTAAAAATAGATGTATGTGCTACATACGTCCATTTTCTAATAGAATATGACCTAAACTTAACTAATTTATCTTTTGTTACCTAATTATATAGCTTTTTTCTTGGTACAGGTGAAGCCATTTTCCGTACAAAATTATTTTAACTCAAATATTGAATGGCAAATTTGATCAAATTTTATTTTGTTAAAATATTTAATAAAAATAAATATAATTTAAAATGATAAATTAACATCCTGCCAAAAAGAAATATTGTAACGTTCATAGAAAATATTTTTACACGATGTTTAAAAGTAATTTTTAACGAAAGAATTTGTTGATAAAACATTTTAGTAAATATTTGGCCTTTGACTCAATATTGATTATCTATCATCTTTTCTCCAAATAAATATTTCTCGTTTTGATTAATAAATATTTGTAATGTTGATTAATAAATATTTGTAATTTTGATTAATAAATATTTGTAATGTTGATTAATAAATAACTTGAACCTTGTATTAATTAAAGTTTAAGCTTTCATTTAGCTTATTCGTAGAAATTTATTAGATGTAAGTTTATTAATACTTATTGCAACATAGTTTCTCGTTTTCTACATCAATAAGCCCAAAGTTAAATTAAAAATGTGAATATGCTTTATAATATCACGCAATTATTGAAAATCATGAATTAAAGTTCATAATTAATAAAACTAGCATGACAATCTACATTTTTTAAATAATTCTTACACTGGTTACTATTTACGACTCAAAATATTAATTGAAGGAAGTAGCTTATGTAAATTACAATCCGGTTGTTTTTTGTTTGTTAACACTTTAACCGTTTCTTGTAACACCGGCGATACCATCGTTGAATAGCTTGTTCCATCTTATGTAACACCAGTATTAAAAATCAAGTTAGCTTATGTTTTCAATAAATCTAAGCAGGCAAATAATTGCCGGCATAAATTAATTAAAAACATAAACTAACTTGATGTGTATCACTGGTGTTACATATGATGGAATAATCCATTAGATTAATGTATCACCGGTGTCACAGGAAACAGATAAAGGGTTAATAAACAAATAAATTGAAGAAAATAAACCACAATTGTAAAAGTGTTCGAAGGAAATATTATTAAACATAATTTGTGATCGGTTTTGTATAATATAAATAATAATAATAATAATGATAACAATAATAACAATAATAATAATAATAACAATAACAATAACAATAATAATAATAATAATAATAATAACAATAACAATAATAATAATAATAACAATAACAATAATAATAACAATTTGATATTCAAGTAACTTTATACATATGAAGTACGACATAATAACAATAATAATAGTAATAATAATAATAATAATAATAATAATAACAATAACAATAATAATAACAATTTGATATTCAAGTAACTTTATACATATGAATTACGACATAATAACAATAATAATAGTAATAATAATAATAATAATAATAATAATAACAATAACAATAATAATAACAAT
>JARUHE010320628.1:0-11460 GCA_031471125.1 Archaeomysis grebnitzkii | reverse complement strand
ACATTTCCAGATGTCACATCGTTTCAGGCCTTTGCCAACAAGTCTGAATTAAACGTTTTAGAACTAAACTTAGTTTTGGTTAGATTGAATGATGTTGTTTAATTATTAAGTAATGATAATAAAATGTTATGAGGTTATCACAACTTTTTCTTTAGTTATACATAATTAATTACCTGAGTTTCAGAAAACGTATCGGTAACGTCACTTTATGTAAAGAAATCTTAAATAGCACATTTTTGTATATAAAACAGTGTATATTTAAACCTTTTAAGTGATAAAAACCATAATTTTGTTAGGCCTGCAACAAAACTTTTTTTATTCATAATCGACATAGTTCAATGGTATCACAATTTTAGGCAAACTTTGGTTGATTTATTTAAAAATATAACATTTCAAAGTTAGTTGTATACAGGCTTAAAGTGCTCATTATAATTATAGTTTAGCATTATTGGAATGCATAATTGTAATAAAAACAGAAAAATTCAAATAGACTAAAAGTAAGTCACTCCGGCAAATGGGGAGAATAAAAAGATTCTAGAGTAGCCTTAAATTAAATATTTATCATATCCTAAATAAGATAAACTGTTTTACAATTAGTTTTGATGCATATTCTACATTGTTATGTCAATTTGAATGTGATAAAAATATGTAGTTACAATTATAACATAAAATTTGGTCATCTCTAATGAACATAGGTTGTTGTCAAAATTTAAACATACATTAAAGGCTGAACAAAAATGAGGGAATACGTGAATGTAAGACCACAGTTAATTAGGCTATTGTAGATTAAAAAGTATTTATTTCAATTCAATAGTATAAAATAATGATATCTCTTAAAGTTAATTTTATGTAGGTTAAACAATAGTAGTAATGGTAGAGATGATACATGAGGTAAAATTTTGAAAATTTTACCTCATATATCATCTCTACCATTACTACTACAATTTTCATTTCAATTCGTACATGGACAACCTCTCAACACATTTTTGCATGAAAATAAGTTTTTATTTTATTTATTAGCTACTTTATTAATTTTACTTCATATTTATAGTTTGCATTTTAGGTGTAACTCATAATGAATATAATTTTTTCAAAGGAATAACATGTTTTACAACTATTTTTGCCGATAGATGTTTATTTCAATTATAATGGAAAAAGATTATAAAATTGCAAAATTGGTACTCTCAGTGTAACTATGAATCACTTCAAAAATTTAAAACACAAATAACTACACAATAAACAGAGAGCGCAGACTTTGGACTAACAACATAGCTCATAATGGACGATATAAAAACCACCATCGACATCTTCAAGCAAAAGACTCTTGAAATAAAAGAAATTAGCAAGAAAACCCTAAAACATCTCCTAGGCTACCACAGGGCGTAGATCAGGAAAAGGTGACACTTTTCAGATCCTCACTCGTTGAATATTTCATTGTTATTTTCATAATTTTATATATGTTTTGATATTCTAAGAAACTTTTATTCATCAATAATTAGTGCCTAAATAAGTGGTTAAAGAGTTATGAAGTTTTTTTTATCAAATGGTTGGCACTCATTATCACGAAAATAGCGTTAGATTTACGTTATGCGGTACCTAGTCAATTTATTGCAAACTCATCACATTAACGCCTAATTTCGCGATTTCAACCGCATTTTTATGTAATGCGATGTGATACAGCTTTGATTGAATCCTTAAGATGTTGATTCAATAAAAAAGTATGGTTGTAGCGTGTGTTTGTTATGTTCAACTTATTTAATGGGAACATATATATATCATAAGTAACCTAATGCATCACTTACACCTTAAATTGTGCTTTATTTTGTATGGATTGTTTATTAATTATTCTTAATGCTTTTAATGACTTTTGTTTCAAAAAACTTGTATTTTTAAACTTCTAGATTTACATTAATTGTATTCATAGATATTTTCGAAAAAAAATTTAGGCTGTGATACATAAAATATTTTATAGATAACACTGTATAAATAAATGTATTTTTTAATTTTGACCTACTGAACATATTAATTTTGTGTTATATGCCATTAAAAATAATAATATGTTTATATAGGCCTACATTGAATAGACCTTGGACGCTCGCCCAGGAATTTCGATGTGAAAGGCCTGTAGTGGAATCGGCGCTGGTTGTAGTGCGTTGTGCACATGTCTACTACAGTTGCACTAACTAAAAATGTCTTTATTTAAAAAACTATCAATATTAATATATAATAAATATCATAAAATGGCAAAGGTTTTATTCTAAACAAGCATAGTAACAAACTTTAACCAAATTATCAACATCATCATCCAAAAAATAAATCAGATATGGAGCTTTCGCTCATTTCAAATTGAATTGAGCTAATAGATATAGTTTATGAACCTAAACACCATGTTGCAAACTTTGAAATTTCAAATAACTAGAAGTTCTTAAATTGAGATATTACAGTGTATTTAAAACAGTATAATATCCTAATATATGTAACTTATTTAATTTATTATTTATGATTTATTATTTATTTTAATACTTCACATTTGCTTGTTGAGGTTTAAAATAGATGTTTCAAATAGCCTAGCAAAGTTCAAACAGTACAGTTAGGCTATTAAATATCTAGGCTACGTATTGTTCAGCAACATTTTATCAAGTAAGCCTATACGTTATTCAACAGAGAACTAAAAAGTTTTTAAAACATTAATATTGAATTGTGCTAATGTAATCGATTCAATTATTTAATTTGGCTTAAGTATAAAAAGTAATGAAAATATCAGCCCAGCTTACAAAACTGAACATCGTGTTACATAGCCTATGCAACGCCGACTCAATTGCTGGTCTTACACATAGAAATCCCTAATTATACAATTCTTCTTCTTCCATAGCAGTTTTGATGATTTTTCATCACATTTGGTTTTGGGATGGGTTTTTACGGCCGGATGCTCTTCCTGACGCGAACACTCCCCAGTTCTCCGTGCTTGTGACCGGCACCAAGTTGTGTTGGCTTGCATCCCCAGTGGTTGGGGGAAGTTAATCTTCATACCTCCGAATTCCGTTTTGCTCTTCAGGTTGTTAATGCATATGATCTGATTTCATAATTTTTGTTATGGGATTAATTTTCTTTTTGTTTCATAAATGTTAAAAGAGTTGTACTATGATCATCAAAGTTGATCAGAAATGGAGAAAAGGTAGGTCAATATCACGATAATGGCTGGTATCTAGCTGCTAGTTGTGCTTCCAATGGTTGTTTGTAACAGTCAAAAATTAATGATCACATAGATGATTGCATAAGATTTTGTAATAAATGTGCTTAATCATGTTTATTAATATGGGGAATCTGTATGCATGCAATGTGAGTGTGCACAGTGGGAAATTGTGATTGGTTAACCCAGTGGTTCTCAAACATTTTACAGTATGGGTGTACTTATAGTACTACAGATACTTGATAGCGCACTGTAGGCAAAATAGGACAAAAATGTTATTAAGTTAACTGTTAAATATATAAAAATAATGCATTTAGCAAAATCAAACTTAACATACCTCTGTGAAGTATATTCATAGCGGTATGATTTCTTCTTTGTTTGGTCTTAACTTAGTATACATTTTCTTTATATATATGGATAGTTTTTTTTCAGGAATACTACGGGACGCACTTCTGGAGCGCACTGTTTGAGAACCACTAGGTTAACCCTTCTTACCACAACTATTACTTCAAAAAATGTACATTTTTATGAAAACTTTACATAGTGAAAGTTGTTTAGAATATAAAGTTCTTTATTTTGTTTTATGTATGTATATATGTATAATGTATAGAATAGGAATGGATATTAATACATTATTAGGGGGACTTAATGACTAACCCATTCAAGTTGTAAATGTAAACATTCTTGGGAAATGAAAAATTATATATTAAGTTTTGCAAAAAAACAAACATTTATTTTAAGAAATACAAATATTGGAAATAAAAACCTTGATGCATAATGGTTCCGGTCGGCTGCGTATGCGCAATTACACATTCGTTGAGTCAGATTTACATATGCGTAGAGTCCCATAAGCAAATCGAGCTCGTTTATGCATACGTGCCTCATATCATAATAATTGTTTTACATTGTTTATTTTTTTTTATTTACTGTATAGGTTCTTAAATAATTAATACACAACATGAAATGAAGAAATTGGCAATCTAAACAATCTTTACATACAGGATTTTTATGAAAATGCCTATTTTTAAATAATATTTTAGATGGCTGAAAAGGATAACAAAATTAAATATTTGTTAACAACTGTTTTATTCCATTTAATCTACCTACAATGGAATAAACTACTATGCTAATTATTAATTATGTTAAGTGTGCGAGATTGATTTGCTCACTCTAGTTTTAATTATTGTTTGTTTAGTTAGTGATTTCCAAGTTTGATTACAGATTAGGAATTTCATAGCCTAGCCAAGGTGTACAGTCAAAACAGCCGCAGTTTACATATTTGCTTATGCATTTCATGCTGTTTGAAATTTATTTTATAAATCTACATGCCATTATTGATCTATTATTAAAAATTTTTAGGTACTGGATTTAAAACAGTAAAACATATGTCTTAGAGAGAAACGTTGTCATCAGATTTCAACTTGTCCTCCACTAGCTTTGACTTGAAACAAATTTAATTGTTACATGTAGAAACATGGTATAACAACACAAGGTAGACGCATAGGAACGAAAAAAATCGTGTATACCGATAGTTATCTTAGCCATTGCCCAACTTGGGCTAAATTTGACCCATTTAGTGTACCGTACTTTCAAGGACTAAAACAAACATGCTGTCATTTTTAATGGACCTATGTAAGATCGAAACCTAAATGCTTCTCAAACTTATTTTCCCCATTACAAATTACCATCTTAAGCAGTTTGAGCTAATAAATAAGAAACCTGTTTGTTTTGGTCTTGAAAGTACGGTACACTTATGGGTCAAATTTAGCCCAAGTTGGGCAATGGTTAAGATAACTATCGGTATACACGATTTTTTTCGTTCCTATGCGTCTACCTTGTGTTGTTATACCATGTGTAGAAATATGTGAATATAATATTATATTAAAGAAACATTCACATATGTTAAACATAAAGTTTAACTGTCTATTGTATACATTAATTCTATAGTGAGTTTTTACAAATAGTTTGTGAATTGTCCATTCACTCTATAATCCGAAGTTTTAAATTTTTAATATAATATTTTTATTTAGTAAGTTTCAAATTTTATTTGAACCATCAACAACTTTTTAATGTATTTTAATGAAAACAAAATCTAACGCGCGTGATGATATCACGCGTCTAGCCTATGACCAAACTGTTATTATTGAGCCATAAGAGTTATTAACAAATGTATCATTCAAAAGTAAACTATACATTTATTTATATTTCATTTTAGAGCAATATGTTTTAAGAAACTCATTTCTTAAATATTTTATTCCTAACCACTGAATTTATGAAAATAACTGCGGTTTTATAATAATTATGGGATTGTTGAAGTAATAATTTCTTGAACAGATGATTTGCTAGGTAAACTAGGCTATCTTAAATAATTTATAGGATAAAGAGAAAGATTAGGAGGAAAAAAGAAAATGACATGTTTTAAAGATATATATTAATATAGGCCTACATTGCAAATAACCTTTGATGTGTTGAGACACCGTAGTTTGTAATCCAAAATGAAAAAACGTATTTATGTAAAATGTAATTACTAATAGTATTGCATTGTTTTAAACAAACTTTCTAGAAATGAATATTTTACATTATATTGCAACTTTCTGCAAAATAAATTTTAAACAAATATCTTTTATATTATTTTATATATTGTCATCTCTCATAAGAAATGAACAAACCTGAATTGCCCAAGTCTACTTCTGCAGTATATATCTTGTTTAACAATTTAGTTAGTTTTATAATTCTTGTTTAAACCTTATTTAGGATTTTAAACACGATTTCTTTGTAAATATTCTAATTAAATATAGTTTGTTATTCATGATAAATAGAATTGTTATTCAAGACTTTTTATAAATAAAGCCTACATGAGATAAATATTTTTGTTATTCAAGTTATGTAGCCTATCTGTGATCAATCCTGTCTGGTGTCGTTTATTAATTTATCATTTAAAGCTATAGTTTCATTTTTGGATGTTGATGCTGATGGTGTTGATGTGTAGGTTTAAAATTTATTGTTATTAATTTTAGAACAAAGTTTGCTAATTCACATTAATACAGATTCAAATCCCATGATGTTCAACCTACCTTAGATTTACTTTATTAAATTGTTCCATTCCAAATTTATTAAGCAGTTCATTTTGTATATGCCTATTTATCTAAAACAAACAAAGGTGAAGACTTTATCAATTCTACTTTGTTTAACACTAAATTCGTCTAATAAGAAAATAATTTAGACATTTATATCCTTATTTTGCACACTGAGTGACCATAATTTAAAATTTTTAAGAAAACATAATGAAGAATAAATAGGAAAATTTTAAGAACCTTGCTAAGAAAATAAATTCAAAGAACAAAGATAACATCAAACAACTAACAATGAAGAATAGAGATAACAGAAGGAAGCAAATAACAACAACAGGGAAGTGAATCAGTGGTACCTCTCTTCCCCAAGTAATGAATGGAGGAATGAAATCGACAGCTGAAACCCCCCACTCTCCCATGCGGGAGTTGGGGGAAGCGTTGAGCATTCCCTTATGAGTGAATTTTACCGCATTACAAATAAACAAGGATAATCTTTAAAGATTGTCTTAGCAAATGTTCAAGATAGTATAAGAACATTTCAAGAAAATATAAGAAAATTTCACGCAACTATAAGAAACTTGGAGAAAAAATAAAAAAAATTCAAGAAAATCCAAGAACATGTTCAAGAAGGTATGTTATAAGAAAAATCTTAAGAAGAAAACAAGAAAATACAAACAAGCTTCTCATGAAAAATAAGAAAATTTCCAAGAAAATATAAGGAAATAAAAAAGAAAATTTTATGGGATCACCAGTTGGATTGGAGCAACCCAAGCAAAAGTTTGGCGGAAAACGTGCTTGTATAGAAGTTTGACTGATGCAGAAGTTGATATTACACAATGTAAAGAAAACAGCTGGCCACATCAAGCGATGGAAAAGACAGTCTTCAAATATTTTCATGGAAGTTGTTGAAACAGAAGATAGAAATAATTGTCAGTGCACTAGGCTCTACTGAACATCTAACACTTTCAGTCATATACATTTAAACCAAGGTCTACTTTAAAACTTACACATTATTATTTTTGATTTAGTCTAATTGCAGAATTTATTATCTGTTCTGTATCTTGAATATCTAAACATTTTCGTTAGTCATAAACTTCAAAACTTATTCCTTTTCATTTTTTAGCTAGCCTAATTGTAGCATTTATTATTTGTTCTGTCTTTAACAAGAGTTCTATAACGGCGAAAACACAAAGCTATCTTTAATATTTAAATATTTTCGCTATTACTTTCAGTAATAAACTTTAAAACTTATTTATTTTCATTTTTCATCTAGCCTAACTGCAGCATTTATTATCCGTTTTGTCTCTCTGACAAGAGATAAATATTTAAATATTTTCTCTAGTATTTTCAGTCATACACTTTAACATTTAAAACTTTTCAGTGTTCACTTTTTCATGTAGCCTAATTGTAATATGTGTTGTCTGTTCTGTTTCTCTAACAAGAGTTTGTTGGTAATCGGATTATAGTTCGACGACCACTTTGCATAATGTATCATCGGCGGCACAAATATCTGACTTTTTCAAACAAAAAGTTCAGAATAATGAAGTTATTAATTACTAATTTTTGTTGTAAATTCCATACAGTGTAAATATATCATCTATTTTGACAGTATAGAATTTACAAAAAAAAATTAATAACTTCATTATTCCTATTTTTCTATTTAAAAATACCAGATACTTGTATCAACGATGGTGCATTTCTATTAACCCCATAACAAGAGTGATATGACGACCAGCTACTAAATATCTAATATTCATTTAGTTTTTTTCATTTGAAGAGTCTCAGAACTATTTTTTGAAAAAAAAACATCTAATCAACAATATGCGGAGTAATCTTTTTCCAGATATATTTTATGAAGTTCTTTCCAAAAAAATAATTTTTGAATTCTAAATATTTTTGACAAAAGTTGAACGTTTTGTTTCACTAAGCAAATTTTGTTTGTTATGAACAGTTAACAAATATTGATATAAGCATATTTTTGACAAAATAATATTTGTTGAACTATATTCAAAACAAAACAAGACTTTTAAGAGTCACAGAAAAAGTTCTTGAGCAAAAGATATTCATTATGACCATCAAACCAACATAACCCGGACATTTTTCAAATAATCAATACTTATCAATGTTTTTTTACAACTTTGTGGATATTAATGTGAAGGAAATTTATAATCTGCTGCCCTTAGCCGTCCAGGGTTCGCTCTTCAAACCTTCAAACCACATGAACAAGGAAGTCTTATCCAACTGTACCATCCCCATTGTGGGATAATTAAATACAATTTCCGTAATTTTGTTCCAAAACTACTCCCCAAAAGTGGTAGAAGGGGTGAGATGAGGGGTTAAATTGGCCTATATGGCGGGCTTATTATAACAACGTGTTTTTGGTACAACAGTGTATGTCGTTTGCGACCTATGCTTTACTTATTTCATACAATAAAACAAACATGTTTAACATTTCATGGTAGTTGCATAAAATCATATACTCAATGCTCATGCTATCAATTAACACTTCTGAAAATTAAAAAAAAGTTCATAGGCCTATGTTATTTTAATATTTTATGTAAGACACAGTTCGATTACTTGGTTACATTTCTTACAACATCAACTAGTAATTTCCATTAGGCTATACGAACATTTTCATAAAAACACTTATGTTTAAGTAATAAATATTATAAGCAATACATTTTTATAAATGAACCATGTAAGATATAACAGGAAAGAACAAGAATAAAACTGCTATAACGGTGCCTTTTTACTGCAACAGCCTATGTCGTTCGAGACTGGATTAAAAAGGAAATGAACCTAGGCTTTACTTATTTCATACAATAAAATAAGTATATTTAACATTTCTTGATAGTTACACAAAATTATACGCTCACTTTATTAAAACTTCTGAAAATTAAAATAAATGCATATGCCTATGCTATTTTATTCGGTTAATTGCCTACATTTCTTACAGCATCAACTTTTAATTTCCATTAGGCTTACGAACATTGCAATAAAAACATATTATAAGCAATATATTATTGTAAATGAACTTTCCAAGATAGAACATGAAAGAACAAGAATAAAACTGTTATAACGGTCGTATTTTTGGTGCAATGGCCTATGTCATTTGCTACGATTGTTTTTTTGGAAAACAATCTAATATAGGCTCACCGAATCTAGTGAATGGTGATAGATCGTTTTTGTTGAAAATTGGTAGCAAAGCTCAAAATAGAGTAGCATTACCAATGTCGTCGTTATTCGGTTTATTTTATTTCATTACTTTTTTATATTTCATTACTTTATTTTATATTCTTTAGTATGTTTGGAAATGAAGTGTACATAAACAGCCTATATGGTGAATTTTTGATTATAAGATATTATATATATGTTTTCTCACTGTGTTACACTCTTTTTGATTCCAAAGTAATTGTTATTGAAAATGGTATATTTATTCATATACTAATCTATATTTAAGAATTGCTAAGTAAGTTTTTCGAATTTTTGAATGTTTTTTTAAATGACAGGTTTCTTATTCACAATTTTTCACATTAAGCAAAGCAAAATTAACAGCAACTAAAAGTTGTTTTCATTGACCAGAACAGAAATATATCTTGAAAATAAAAGTCCTATAGTCTCATTAAACATAACAAGAAAATAACAAAATTATGAAACTCTCATTTAACTTCGGATTGACTTAAAAGTAATGTTTGAAGAAACTATATATTTTGCTAAGAAATCTTTTTATGTATTCTATGAAGTTTTTACATATATACTATTATAAATACTGTATATGCAGTAGATGTTGTACGTATTTGATTTATAATCAAGTGTCTTCTGTCTTAGTCAATAACGTTGTTTGATGTGTTTTTGTTTTAAACTCTTTGAAACATGCACCAGCATTCATATTTATATGATTTTTAAGGGGTAGGAAAACCCTTGTAGTTGTGGCAAGTATGGCAACTAAACTGATCACATACTATAAGGGTTGCTTCTAAAACAAATTTTAGCACTATCTTGTACTTATGACTAATCGTGTTCCGTTCATTTGTTTTTGACAAAATAAAGTTCCGAAAATGTTATACAAATGTAGTTGAAAGTTTATTTTTAAATTATGCTCTATATGTTCATAACTTATTGTTTGGAAGTACTTGCATTGGCTTGAAAGCTTTTTCAGTTTTTTATAATTCAATGAGTCATAATATATAGGTGCAATACGGAGTCATAGTCACATCTATCTGAAACTTTTAATCGGTTTCCCTTCAATTATAATACTTCTTTTTTATTAATTAATGAGTTGATTGTACATTAATTGTAACACAGTTATGTTAAACTTCATTAGTTTTCTAAAGTTTACCATAAAGTGTTCCATTAGATATATTTGGCTCAGGATTAGTTTAAATCTTGGGGAATAACTCTCATATATGCAGGTCTAGATTCAGTTTCCTATGACTGTACATTATATGCTTAAAGTGCGAGAATGTTTTTATACCTATGAGGTTACTTATCTAACTTTTATATAGCATATATAAATGGCGTAACTTTTATGGTTAACAAGAAACGGTGTTTTCAACGTGGCACAACTATTGATTAACTACAATTGAACATCAAGCCTCGTGCAATGCCTTGAAATAATTGTTTATAGTATTAGTTAGTCTCTATCTTTGTATTTCACGTAAGCGTTTGTGTGGCTTTTGCCCCAAACGATGGTCCTGCTACCAAAGCTGAAAATTTATTTTTTTTAAACTAAAAATAATTACATTTTCTTTCATCTATATCAACTTCGTTGGAGCAGTTTTAGCAAAGCTGCAGACGTCATTGCAGCTGTAACTCGTTTTTGGAAACGAGTAGCAACTTAGCAAGTGTTTAGCAGGTGCCCGACGCATGCCATACAAATGCAGGTGCTTTGCTAAATAAAACTTTCAAAAAAAATGTTTCCGAACAGAAAACAAAGCCAAGAGAGTTTGCCTCGTGTAAGTAAAGGTATTAACTTATTTGAGATTTTTACATTCACTTGAAAATATTAGAAATGGTTCCTAACTATATCCAGTTGAGATGCTATATACAAGGATACCAAAAATAATGATAACAATACCAACCATTAATTGTAAAATTACTAATAATGTTTTGTTATTTATATTAAATAACATACAATATGGTGCAGCAATCATTATAGCAAAAGCTAATAAGTACGAACGTATTAATTGACTATATATA
>JARUHE010320617.1:0-11462 GCA_031471125.1 Archaeomysis grebnitzkii | reverse complement strand
AACAAGATGTTAATGTAAACATTTATGCAGAAACATTAGCAATGTCGAGACCAATTAGTAAACATTTCTTCCATTTATGTGGAACGAGATTTATTTACAACAATTTCTTCAACGTTTTCTTGCTAATGTTTTACTAATGGAATAATATTTCAATTATTTTGCTATTATTTATATTATTATTATATTATTAAGATTAGTTTGAATAATATTATTATTATTCTGTTAGTTTAAATAATATTATTATTGTTTTATTGGTTTAAATAATATTATTAAGTTTACTATTATTATGTTAATTATGTTATTAATTTTAATAATATTATTAAATTGTTATTGTTATATTATTAGTTTAAATAATATTATTAAAATTGTTATTATTATTAATTATATTATTAGTGTAAATAATGTTATGAACATTGTTATTATATTAAATAATATTATTTTAATTGTTATTATTATATTATAAATTTAAATGATAGTATTTAACTTGTTGTTATATTATTAATGATTTTATTATTATTATATTATTAATTTATGTAGTAGTGTTAACATTGATATTATATTATAAATAATAGTATCATACTAGTATCATATTTTCAATTTAAATAATATTATTAATACTATTAATATTATACTGTTAATGTAAACATTATAACAAACATTTTTGTAATTATTATCATTATTAGAATTGTGTTAATGTTTTTGTTCGTTAAAATTTTTACTTATATATTTCTAACTGGTATTACTATCATTATTATATTATTACTCCTTTATTACTATTACTATTATGATTATATATTTGTCAACCGTTCAAGGTGTATTAATGTTGTACACATGATTCAACACAACATATTTGACTTCAACTTATACTGAGCACTACAATTTATTATACATAAGCAAGTAAGGTATTATCTTGATTCTTGAAAGTATTTACAATAAATTGAAGACTGTTTAAAAACAACGACATTTTTTGTATGGGTATTCATGATGCAATGGGCCAGACTTTCGTTGCGAGACTTTTTCGTTGCTAGAAAGTTAACAAGTTTATTTTCACATACGACCACATACGACCATTGATCTAACTGATCTAACATACGACCACAAGTTTATTTTCACATACGACCACATACGACCATTGATCTAACTGATCTAACATACGACCACATACGACCACTGATCTAACTACTTTGCAACCAACTTTGTGAAGTTGCAGATTGTAGGACTTGTTTATTTAATCATGTTTTGAGTTAGTTTTTGTAATAACGAAATAATAATATTATACACAATTATAAACAAACCTGTTTAATTAAGTGTAAACAATGTTTTAATGCAGATAACCATTTACTGATTGCAGATAAATTGAAAAACTATGTTCCTAAATCAATGTTTGAAAATAAAGATGGAATATTAAACACTGCAAACCAGGGTACGCAAACAAAACAAACCATGAATGGTCTCAACATCTCTTTAAACTATGGCACAAACACAAATAATCTACCAAAATAAACACAAACAAACAAACAAACCATCAAACCACACAAACAAAATGAATAAAACATGGCACGAACAAAATCATCTAACCAAACAAACAAACAAACAAACAAACATTCGAAAAATCCAACTTTCCAAAAATACCATAAGAATAGAATAAATAAATCTTCAAACCAACAAAGGTTCCAAAACACAAACAAACGAAAGAATAAACAAGCGCACACACTTTAGAAAAAACAAACACACCAGCGAACAAGCAAGCACACCTTCGAACCAACAAACAAATAAACAAACACACCATCAAACAAACAAACACCCCATTGAACAAACAAATAAACAAATAAACGAATCTTCCAACAAACAAACAAGCAAACAAACCTTCCAACAAACAAACAATTAAACAAACCTTCGAACAAACAAACAAACAAACAATCCTTCGAGTACACAAACACACCTTCGAACAAACGAACAAACCTTCGAACCAACAAACAAATAAACAAACACGCCATCAAACAAACAAACACCCCATTGAACAAACAAATCTTCCAACAAACAATCCTTCGAGTACACAAACAAACCTTCGAACAAACAAACAAACCTTCGAATAAACAAACAAACAAACAATCCTTCGAGTACACAAACAAACCTTCGAACAAACAAACAAACAAACAAACAAACACATCATCGAACAAACAAACAAATAAGCAAACCTTCGAACAAACAAACAATCCTTCGAGTACACAAACAAACCTTCGAAGAAACAAACAAACAAACAAACACACCATCGAACAAACAAACAAATAAGCAAACCTTCTAACAAACAAACAAACAAACCTTCGAACAAACAAACAAACAAACCCGCGAAAGATCTCGGCATCCACTGTGCAAGGCACCGACCAAAGTGCAGGCAAGTCGTAATTTTTTTGTGGCTACAATGCAAACATTTTGAAGTTTGTATCCAGTAGCCATGTTGCAACGCTCCAACGATCCCCAATTAGCAATCTTGGCTGGAAGAAGTAAACATAAGTTACGTTTTCGACCAACCTTTTTTGTTTTGAAGATTAGTTCTTATTTATCGTCTATATAAGTTACGTTCTCGACCAACCTTTTTTTGTATTGAAGATTAGTTCTAATTCACCGTCTATATAAGTTACGTTTTCGACCAACCTTTTTTTGTATTGAAGATTGGTTCTAATTTATCGTCTATATAAGTTACGTTTTCGACAAACCTTTTTTTTTCATTGAAGATTAGTTCGAATCTATCGTCTATATAAGTTACGTTTTCGACAAACCTTTTTTTTCATTGAAGATTAGTTCTAATCTATCGTCTATATAAGTTACGTTTTCGACCAACCTTTTTTTGGATTGAAGATTAGTTCTAATTTATCGTCTATATAAGTTACGTTTTCGACAAACCTTTGTTTTTGTATTGCAGATTAGTTCTAATTTATCGTCTATATAAGTTACGTTTTCGACCAACCTTTTTTTGGATTGAAGATTAGTTCTACTTTTATCGTCTATTAAGTTACGTTTTCGACCAACCTTTGTTTTTGTATTGAAGATTAGTTCTAATTTATCGTCTATATAAGTTACGTTTTCAACCAACCTTTTTTTGTATTGAAGATTAGTTCTAATTTATCGTATATATAAGTTACGTTTTCGACCAATTTTTTGTTATATTGAAGATTAGTTCTAATTTATCGTCTATATAAGTTACGTTTCCGACCAACCTTTTTTTTTGTATTGAATATTAGTTCTAATTTATCGTCTATATAAGTTACGTTTTCGACCAACCTTTTTTTGTGTTGAAGATTAGTTCTAATTTATCGTATATATAAGTTACGTTTTCGACCAACCTTTTTTTGTAATGAAGATTGGTTCTAATTTATCGTCTATATAAGTTACGTTCTCCACCAACCTTTTTTTGGTTTCAACCAACTGTTTAAATTAAAATTGTATCACTGTTTTAATGTCGTATTGTGATGGGTTAAAAACACATCCTATTTTGGTTAAAACATTGTTTTTGTGCTAATATTTATAACTATATCTCTCTATAATTGAAAATATTAAACCAAAAGCAAATTTTTAACCAATTTAGGACGTGTTTTTAACCCATCACAACTAGATATTAAAATAGTGATACGATTTTAATTTTAAAAAAAGTTGTTTCCAAAAAAATACAGGTTGGTCGATAACGTAACTTATAAAGACGATAAATTAGAATTAGTCTTCCACACCTTTCTCATGAAGTCTATGGCTTGGCTTGTGTGAATCAACGTGTCTATACAATTCTTAATTAGCTTTTGTAGTTAACTAATTGCTAGTTTAGTTGTTATTAGTTATTAGTTATCTGATTCTAGTTAAGTAGTTATTAGCTATTTGTTATTAGTTATCAGTTATCAGATGTTAGTTTAGTAGTTGTTAGTTATTATATATCAGATATTAGTTTGGTAGTTATTAGTTGTTAGTTATCAGTTATCAAGTATTAGTTAAATTGTTATTAGATATTAGTTATTAATCGTCAGTTATTAGTTATCAGTTGTTAGTTATTTGTTGTTAGTTATTAGTTAGTGACTATTAGCTACTGGAGTATTAATTATTATTTATTAGTTATCATTTGGTTGTTATTAATTAGCAGTTATCGATTTTAGTTATTAGTTAGTATTTATCAGCTATTAATTATTATTTAATAGTTATTAGTTGTAACGTACTCGCTATTACTTATCAGCTTTCAGTTAATAATTAGTAGTGAAGTTATTAGTTATCAGTTATAAGTTTTTAGTTAATAGCTATAGTTATTAGTAATTAGTTATTAGTTATACATTATTAGTTAATAGTTATTAGTTATTTATTATTAGTTATCAGCTATCAGATGTTCGTTTAGTTGTTGTGAGTTATTAGTTATTATATATTAATTTGGTAGTTATTAGTTGTTAGTCATCAGTTATCAAGTATTAGTTAAATTGTTATTAGATATTAGTTATCAATTGTTAGCTCTCAGTTGTTAGTTATTAGTTAAATAGTTATTAGCTATTAGTTATTAATTGTTAGTTATTAGGTATCAGTTGTTAGATATATGTTGTTAGTTATTAGCTAGTGACTCTTAGCTATTGATTATTATTTATTCGTTATCATTTGTTTGTTATCGCTTTTTAGTTATTAGTTAGTATTTGTCAGCTATTAATTATTATTTACTAGTTATTAGTTGTAACGTACTCGCTATTACTTATCAGCTTTCAGTTATTAATTAGTAGTTAAGTTATTAGGTATCAGGCATTAGTTATCAGTTATAGTTATTAGTAATCAGTTATTAGGTATACATTATTAGTTACTAGTCATTAGTTATGGGTTATTAGTAATTAGTTATTAATTATTAATTATTATTTATTATATAATGTTTTTAATTAATAGATAAATATTGCAAAAAAAGATTTATTATAATAAACATTTTTATTTTTAATAAACACAACTCTAAATTAAGATTATATACATACTTAATTATAAATTATAATGATAATAATAATTATAATTTGTAGTTTTAATTATAAGTTATAAGTATAATAATAATTATAGCTTGTAGTTATAATTATAAATTATAAGTATAATAATAATCATAATTTGTAGGGAAAATTATAAATTATATAGATACAATTTAAAATTTAGAGCTTAAGTTTTCAAATAATTTTGTTTTTATTTTCAAATAACATAAAATGTTGTTTATTTAAATTCAGAATTGATATGGAGTCATTGCACAGGGTTTGTAATTGCCGACACCCTAATGCTAATTGTAATGCACTATAATTCAACTGCATAGTGTTAAAATTAGGGGGTCGGTAGTTACAAAGAGTGTCTGTAACCGTCAATGGCCCTAAATTCACTACAATAGGCAGAAAAAACATACGAATAGTCATGGACACAATAATCTGGAGTTTTTAATCCATTTTCTTTTAATTCCATCATATTTGTATATATTAATTAATTATTAGTTATTTAGTTTATAAAAAATTTGAACATTTAATACAAATTTTAACAAAATGTTTGATTAAACGTCTTTGGCTCAGTTTTAGTCCGGATCTTAGAGAATAATTATCTTATGTGAATGTCCAGATTGATGTGCCTTATAAAATAATTCTTCTATGTGAATATCCAGATTGATGGGCCTTAGAGAATAATTCTTCTATGTGAATATCCAGATTGATGTGTTTTAGAGAATAATTCTCCTATGTGCATGTCCAGATTGATGTGCCTTAAAGAATAATTTTCCTATGTGAATGTCCAGATTGATGTGCCAAGCACTGAACCTTAAAGACATCTTTATTAGCTTATATTAACCATCCTACTAAATATAATTGAAGTTAGTAGATCAAAACAGTCATTGGAAATTTTATTTTCAAATAGTTGTAAAAAGATAAAAAAAATTTATAATGAAAATGATGTTTTGTAATTTTAAAAATAATTAAATACAATTTGAATTTTGAAAATCAAAAATTATTTTTATAAATTTAAAATGATAAAATAGTTCTATAATTTTAGAAAGGATAGGATAAAAATACAAATATTTTAAACCTTTCTAAAAAGATTAAAGTATTTTAAATAATTTAAAAAAAACAGTTCTAAACATTTTAAAAAGATTAAACTATTTTAAATATTTTTTTAAAAATAAAAACAATTTTAAACGTTTTAAAAAGATTAAACTATTTTGAATAATTTAAAAAAAAATAATTTTGAACATTTTTAAAAGGTTAAACTATTTTAAACGATTATTTTAAAAATAAAAACAATTTTGAAAATTATTAAAATATTAATCTATTTTAAATAATTTTGAAAATGAAAACAATTTTAAGTAAAAAATCAATTTTAAACACTACTTAAAAGATTAAACTAGGTCAAACAATATTAAAAAGAAAATCAATTTTAAGCAGCATTAAAATTCAAAACTAATTTTAAATCATTTTAAAAAATAAATCCAAACAAATAAAACTATTTAAATATTACCAAAAAGATAAAACAATTTTAAATCATTTTAAACGTATGAAACAATTTAAAATAACTTCAAACAATATTAAAAAAACAATTGTAAATAATTTGAAAAATATAAAACAATTTTAAATAGTTTTAAACAATATTAAAAATATAAAACAATTTAAACTATTTTTAAAATCATATAACAATTGTAAACGAGTTTAAAAAGATAAAACAATAATAAATAATTTTAAACAATTAATATTAAAATTAAATAACAATTTATACTAATTTAAAAAAAAAACAATTTAAAACAATTTTAAAGAGCAAAACAATTTGTTTAAAACAGGCCTCACAACACCACCTCTCCCGCCATCCATATGAGTATCAGGTTACTTCTATTCTGCAGGCAGTTGGAAGCTGATAATTAAAATCATTTTTATTGTAACATTTATTCGAGTTTTAATTTCAGCTCTAAATAACTTTTTAGTACTAGAAATATTTAGTATTTGTACTAAATAACTTTTTAGTACTAGAAATATTTAGTATTTGTACTAAATATTTTTTTAGTACTAGAAATACTTATTGTTTGTATTAAATAACTTTTAGTACTAGAAATATTTAGTATTTGTACTAAATAACGTTTTAGTACTAAAAATATTTAGTATTTGTACTAAATAATTACATTATTACAATTTAGATTACTTTTAGTATCACTTATGTATGAATTTTACTATTAATAATAATAATAACCACTGACATAAAAACTGAATAACCACCTAACATAAAAACTGAATAATCACCTGCCACAAAAAAAACTAAATAACCACCTGACATACAAATTTACTAATCGCCTGACACAACAACTAAGTAACCACCTGACATAAAAATTGAATAGTCACATGCCACAAAAACTAAATAACCACCTGACATACAAATTTACTAACTACCTGACACAACAACTGAGTAACCACCTGACATAAGAACTGAATAGTCACATGCCACGAAAACTAAATAACCACATGATGTAAAAATTTAATAACCACCTGACACAACAACTGAAAAACCACCTAACATAAAAACTGAATAACCACCTGCCACGAAAACTAAATAACCACCTGACATACAAATTTATTAACCACCTGACACAACTGAATAACCACATGCCACACAAACTAAGTAATCACATGACATACAAATTTAATAACCACCTGCCACAACAACTGAAAAAACACCTAACATAAAAACTGAAAAACCACCTGCCACGAAAACTAAATAGCCACCTGACATACAAATTTATTAACCACCTGACACAACAACTGAGTAACCACCTGACATAAAAACTGAATAGTCACATGCCACAAAAACTAAATAACCACATGACGTATGACGTAAAAATTTAATAACCACCTGACACAACAACTGAAAAACCACCTAACATAAAAACTGAATAACCACCTGCCACAAAAACTAAATAACCACCTGACATACAAATTTATTAACCACCTGACACAACAACTGAGTAACCACCTGACATAAAAACTGAATAACCACATGACGTAAAAATTTAATAACCACCTGACATACAATTTTATTAACCACCTGACACAACAACTGAGTAAGCACTTGACATAAAAACTGAATAGTCACATGCCACAAAAACTAAATAATCACCTGACATACAAGTTTATTAACCACCTGACACAACAACTGCATAATCACCTGACATAAAAACTGAATAGCCACGTGGTACAAAAAACTAGGTAACCACCTGACATAAAAACTGAATAACCAAATGCTACAAAAACTAAGTAACCACCTGAAAAAAATGGACTTACCACCGGAAACTAACATTAAATAACTACCTGAGAAAAACTGAGTAACCACCTAACATAAGAACTGACTAACCACTAGACACAAAAACTGAATAACCACCTGACAAAAAAATTGAGTAGCTACCTGACACAAAAAGCTGAGTAGCAGCCTGACATAAAAAACTGAGTAGCCACCTGACACAAAAACCTGAGTAGCCACCTGACATAAAAACTGAGAAACCACTTGAGAAAAACTGAGTAACCACCTGACATAAAAATTGAGTAACCACCTGGCATAAGAGCTGACTAACCAGTTAATACAAAAACTAAATAACCAGCTGACATACAAAGTTGAGTAAACACCTGACATAAAAATGACTAACCACATGAGACAAAAACTGAATAACCACTTGACAAAATAACTGAATAACCACCTGACACAAAAAACTGAGTAGCCCCCTGACATAAAAAACTGAATAACCACCTGACATAAAAACTGAATAACCACTTGACATAAAATTAAGTAACTACCTGACTTAAAGACAGAGTATCCACCTGACATAAAAACTGAATAACCACATGATACAAAAACTGAATAACCACTTGATATAAAACTGAATAATCACCTGACACAAAAATTGAGTGACCACCTGACATAAGAACTGACTAACCACTTGACACAAAAACCAAATAATCATCTGACATAAAAACTGACTAAACGCATGATACACAAACTGAATAACCACCTGACATAAAAACTGATTTACCACCTGACACAAAAATTGAGTAACCATCGTACACAAAAATTAAGTAACCACCTGAGAAAAACTGAGTAACCACCTGACATCAAAACTGACTAACCACTTGACATAAAAAACTGAGTAAAGGCCCGACATAAAATCTGAGTAGCCACCTGACATACAAACTGAATAACACCAACACCAGTCACAAAAAAAAACAATCAAATAAAACCAATTCCAAAAACTAAAATATAAGCTTTCAAAATTTCCTTTGCTCAACAACATTGCTTCACAAATAATAACCCATTTAAATCAAAATAACATTCAAAGGCAAGAAACAAAATTCTAAAAATAAATATAAATATAAAATATAAGAATAAATATAAATATATGAATAAATATAATTATAAAATATAAGAATAAATATAAATATAAAATATAAGAATAAATAGAAATACAAGATACAAGAATAAATATAAATACAAGACATAAAAATAAATATAAATATAAAATATAAGAATAAATATAAATATAAATTGAATAAAAATAAAAAATGTAAGAATAAATATAATTGATAATTGGTATCTTTCAATTATCTTGACAAATAAGAAACTTACAAAGGATTTACGACCATCTTTTATTCCCTATATGACAGACCAAATGCAACGACAACAACAAAACTCAAAACAAATAATAAGAATGCTAATAAAAAATTAAACATACAGCTAATATTACCATTAAATAGATAATAATAATACTACTTAATGCGAAACGCCGTTCAAGAATGATATTTTAAATTGCTAGACAAACTTTAAGTGACATTTACTAATTAGAAATGTACATTTTACCAATGTTACAGAAGGCAGGTTTACAATAATAGTTTTATCAACTCGTTCTCTCATATGGATCGAAAATTGCACAAGTGAGGTAAGCTCTATGATATTTGAACGTGGGTTGCCTCACTTGTGCTATTGTTGATCCATATATAAACTTTAAATTAGCTAATTTTCTTATACCTTATCTTGACCAATTTGCTCGCTATATTGTCTCAATGACAGCCCACCTATGATCTGCACAACGGGTTTAATTCCTATTTATTAGTACTTCTTATTTTTTGCAACTTCTCGGCCAATCAGAAACAAGTATTTTGAAAACTTAGTTGTGATTGGTTGAAATATTAGTTAAATGAACACAGAAACAACTTTTAAAACGTGTTTCGAGTAAGCCAATCATAAAAGGTTGTTAATGAGACATAGGTTGTGATTGGACGAGTATCGTCAGTTAACTTGTTTTTTAAAGATATGATAATAAAGGTTCGTTTTAACTTAATGGTTTAATTTCAAAAGGCACAGTTTAACGTGTCTTATTTATTAGTTACTTTGACTTGTCATAATAACACAGAGGATTTACCAAAAGTAAATTGCATTCTGATTAAAATAACCATATCAAGTTACTTAATTGAAATCTCTCTAATTGGAATTACTTAATGATATTCCTGGTGCCGCTTGTTTATATTGGCCAAGTTAACATTCTATTAAGATAGCATCTTCTACACTCGCAAACAAACATTCATTTTATTATTTAACTCTATAATAAATCTATCAACCCAGATTTTTACTTTTGAATATAAAACTTGAATTCTATTATTCGATATACATAAATATATTGTATACTAAGCTATTTAGTTTTTTAATATACCTAAAAATAAACCTATGTTCTTTGTTATATATAAATTATTTTATACTAAGCTATCTAGCTTAGTAAAAAATGTATCAACCTAATTTTATTTTTAAATACAAAACTAAAATGTTGATCTTTGTTATAAATAAATATATTTTATACTAAATTATTCATTTTTTTAATAAAATCTATCAATCTATATTATTACTTTTAAATATAAAACCAAAGAAGTTTTTTAATAGATCTAATTATTTATTTTAAAAAATACCAAAATTCTATTTTGTACATTTATAATGAGTGTCCAAAGGATTATTAGTTAAAGATAACTAGTCTGTGCTAATTAGTTTACAACATTTTGTCGTTTAATTATCTGTTAGTTCTTACACAGCTCTAGAGCATCGTTAACTGCTCAATATTCAAAACAGTTGGATCAACAACAGCACAAGTGAGGTAACCCACATTCAAATAACATAGAGCTTACTTCACTTGAGCTATTGTCGATCGATATTTACTTTTAAATTAGTCCATCGATCGTTGTTGTTGTTGTCGAGTTAAACTTTCAAATTCAATTCGTCAATCTTATAAAGTTATAAGAAAAATCATTATAGCAAAATCATAGTCAGAAGAAATGTTATTTTATTTTTTCTTTACATATATATTATTTAGAAAACTATAAAACTAGAGTTGCATATATTATACTTACAAACGCACACCGAAGTACGCACATATACACACCACACACACACATATACACACGCATATATATATACATAGACAC
>JARUHE010320606.1:0-11463 GCA_031471125.1 Archaeomysis grebnitzkii | reverse complement strand
AACTCATACCAACTAAATCGTATTAAAAAACGATTTTTTAAATTTTAAATATTTATATTCAACTATAAGCATAATATAATGTTTCATGAAATCTCCTGATTGCAAAATGACAAATACTGTAAATCATAGTGACAAAAACTTTTCCCAATTTTAAAATATCAAGTTTAAGATGAAATACTGTAAAACAATTAATGGTGTACTAATTACTCGTTTCTTAGCTACACCATACGTATAGGCCACGTTAGATGAATTGGTTGGTACATTCTCTCACTTCTTTTGTCAACAAGTCAATATAAATTAATCACAAATAAGTCGTAATGTTCAAGCTATATGGTTGCATTTCACTAAACCACCATTTTGAGTTGGTCTCCATGTTGAAAAAACTTATTCAGTGTAAATGACTCCATTCAAATTTTTTCAACAACAACAATCCAGGCTTTTCAATAATCATTTTTTTTAAATAACAGTTTTCTGAAAAAACACATAAGTTGGTCCTCCACAGGTTTTGGTGCAACCACATGTCATAGTTACAATTTTCAAAAAATTAAATTTAAAAAAAAACAACCAAAATTTTGTCAGTGCTGGAATTTCAACAGAGAGGATTTAATGTAATAATTGGAGAGGAAATCAGTGCAGCAAATAGAGAAGGTTTCGATGCAACAAATAGAGAGGATTTCAGTGCAGCAAACAAATATAATTACAATGCAAAAAATAGGGATTATTTCAATGCAAAAAATAGAGAGTATTTATGTCCAACGAAAAAAGAATATTGCTAGGCAATAAAAAGAGTGAATTTCAATGCAACAAATAGAGAGTATTTATGTACAACGAAAAGAGAATATTTCTGGGCAACAGGCAGAGTTAAATCAGTGCAAAAAATAGAGAGAACTTCAATTTAACAAATAGAGAGTATTTAAGTGGAGCAAACAAAGATTTTTAATGTAAGAAATAGAGAGTATTTGTGTACAACGAAAAAAAATTGGGGGGGAACGGACAGAGTTGAATTCAGTGCAACAAATAGAGATAATTTCAATTAAAAAATAGAGAGTATTTATGTACAATGAAAATATAATATTTCAGGGCAACAGGCAGAGTTAAATCATTGCAACAAATAGAGAGTATTTAGGTGCAACAAATAGAGAGTATTTAAGTGCAACAAATAGAGAAGAATCCAGTTCAACAGATAGTGAGAGGTTTTCAATGCAACAAATAGAGAATATTAAAGTGCAACACATAGAGAGGAATCCAGTGCATCAAGAAGTAAGTATTTAAGTGCAACAAACATAGATAAATTCATTGCAACAAATAGAGATTAATTCAATGCAACAAACAGAGAGCAATCCAGTGCAACAGATAGAGAAGGTGGCTCGTGAAATAGTCCCTCTGGAGGGAAATTGGAAGCAAACTGAATTAAGGAAACTCAATCTTCGGTACCCTGTGATCCGAGGGACGTCCGGAAGTGTTATGCGAGGGGTTCGGAAGGTCCTTACGAAGGAGTGTCCGGAACTAAGAAAGGTGTTCAGAAATTATAATCCAATGATTGACGGGATTCTGGAGTGCGTTCAGAAAAACAATCCTAGGGCGTTTAAACGGCCGATGAGCCCTAACAAAATTTATTATGAGAGTTTGAATTTTTGTTAGATTTGTTTTTACTTGTATCCAAAAGTATTTTTTTTGTTTGTTCAAGATTTTATGTTTTGGCTGAGTAGGAATGCTTTTTGGGTTGTATTTAATTGGGTTTTAATGAAATGGATTACGCTGAGGTTTACAGTAAACACTCTGTGTATGTTGTGTTATTGTGCTAGTATACACTAAGTTAGTGAAAACATGCTTAAACTATTTTTATTGAAAACAATTAAATAATCCAAACAGTCCTGGTATACAAAACATAATTACAGTTATTTTCTTACATTATGTAAATAGCAAAACCCAAAACATTTTATTTACACCTTTCTGGTTCCTTTTATTGTTCATTAATTGTATTTTTTTTATTGTTTCTTTCATTTTTATTCATTTACAGTTCATCAATATGTCGACATTTTTAGTTTAATTTGTATGCAATTGATACTCAAGCTTACATGTTTAAAGATTGTTTTTATTTTTTACAGATATTTCAATAAACTAAAACAAAACATTATAAATTTGTATGGCAATTTAAAACAAAACTATGAATTGCTTAAGCTGTGTATTTTTTTTATTGATTTCTTTGTTTTATAATATACTTGGGATTGTATTATCGAGCGCGTGAGCAACGTGAACGAAAACTCTATGTATGGTTCACTTTATTGGCGTTGTTGTTGTAGTTTTTGTTTTTCGCTATTGATTTTAGAGCAATATTTGCTTAGAATAAACATTTAAAAACAAATTAGATGTTATTTTGAATGAATGTTTACATATTATTATTAGTTGTTGTAAGAAATATGTTTTAGAGCATTAACTTTAGTGCATACATTTTTTTTTATTTAAAAAAAAGGTTTACTTGTAATGAAATAAAGAACTTTTAATTCTCAATAGTCTTTATACTAAGCACACAACATTAAGTTGCTTCTTATAGATTAGTGAAATGTGTGTATTTTTTTTTATTTTTTTACAATCCGTTTGATTTATTACACCTTCAAACAGAGCGTTCCTCACAATAGACTCTGCAATATTACTGTCTATTTGTAAATTTAATGTAAGCAAAAGGGATTATAGTTACAAAAATTGTAAAATGTCCATGTTATACATGCGTTTTACATATACAACAATATTTGTTGTTCAATTTGTTTGTTTACTTTTATATTTTCTTTTTGAATTGTTTTTTATGCTATTATGTTTTCTTGTATCTTATTTGTTTTATTTGATCTGTTTGTTTTGTTTGATTTTTATATTTTATTTGTTTATTTTTGTATTTATATTTTTTATATCTTTCATTTGTTTTATTTCTTCTGTTTGAGTATTTATTTATTTTATTTGTTTCATTTGTTTTGTTTATTTTTATTATTTTATTCCTTTCATTCTTCACCGTTTTGTTTGTTTTGTTTGTATTATCTGTACTTATTTAACTTCTTTTATCTTTGCATTTATTTCATTTCTGCATTTATTTCTTTTCTTTTATTTTTGCATTTATTTAAAGTTTTATTTTTGCATATGTTTTCTCTATTTTATTTTTGAATTTTTTAAATTTATTTTGTTTATGTATTTATTTCATCTATTTATTTTTATTTATTTTGTTCAAACATTTATTTTCTTTATGTATTTATTTCAATTTTGCATTTTTTCATCTATTTTATCTATTTATTTATTTTATTTATTTCATTTTTGCATTTATTTGATTTATTTTGTTTATGTATTTTTTTTATTATTTTATTTTAGAATTTATATTGTTTTTATATTTCTTCATTTATTTATTTATTTTATGGAACTTGTGAACTTGTGAGGGGAAACGTTGAAGTGAATAATCTGCAAAAGAAATATGAATGACTGCCCAGAAGGAAATTTCTTATCTCCCCTCAATCATGAAAATTCAATATTTATTCCCACTCTTCCATAAATGAAGTCATTTATTACTAATAATAATAGTAATGGGAATGATAATAATAATAATAATAATAATAATAGTATTAATAATAGCATTAATAATAATAATAATAATAATAATAATAATAATAATATTAATAATAATATTAATAATAGTAATAGCTATTGTAATAATAATAGTAATAGTAATAACTATTGTAATAATAATAATAATAATAATAATAATAGTAATAATAATAATAATAATAATAATAATAATAATAATAATAATAGCAACACTATAATGTAATAATAATAATATAATGAAAATATTATAGCCTGAAGGTTCATTGTAAACATAATATAAATATGGCAATAATTAAATCAAACTGTTTAACAAAATTTAGAGATAATAAATTTCCATGAACCATACAATGATGAAGTCTAAATTTATCATTAAATAGAAATTAACTTTTGAAATAGAAAAATATTTTTGAAGATTTACAAGATTAAATTAATGTTAATGTTTTGTATTTTTGAAATTGTTAAATATTTTTTTATATAAAGTAAGCTCTGCATTAACGACGATTCAAATAAGACCCGTTATAATAACATTATCTTCAAGTTTATCAGAGGTTATGGTGAATTGTTACTTTCTTTTGTTTGTTATCTATCAACAAATTAAACTATAATTAGCCACAAAATAAATCATAGCCATAATGTTATGATATAAGATGAAGAGGGTTCAAGTGGCAAACCTTCATTGAACTTACATTGCCTCTGTAGACGACACATGTTTGAAAATGGTGATGTGAACTTCCCTGCTTGTTGAGATGTAAACTTTACCGCTAAATGTAACTAAAAATATTGTTTTTTGTTATTTCTGAAAACATCAGACAGATTGAAATTAATGTTAGTACTTTTGTGGCAAAATTCACTTATCAGTTCATTTACAACTCCATAAAGAAGAAACATGAATCTAAATTTCAATAAGTCCACAAAGTCATAAAGTATAGGCTATTATATAAAGAAATATAAATTTTAGAATAAAAACACATCTTAATAAAACTAGTAAGGCATGAACCGGACGGACGGTTCATATGTCACGCGACCATACAAATGAATAAAAACTAACATTTCACATACATTTTGTATATTTCTATATCACAAAATGTTAACAAAGAAAATATTAGTGAGAAAAATATTTTAAACAAAATTTCCGTTCTCATACCAGAAATGTTTATAAAACATTTTTCCATTTCCATTTGCCATATTTCCAGTTTCTATTGCAACATGACACTTCGCAACAATATTTTTGATAAAGAGGACTATAAAAAAGCTTGAAGGACAACAAAGTTTCGTTCTTGCCACACTGCTTACAGTGCTTTGATTTACTTTCA
Source organism: Archaeomysis grebnitzkii (assembly GCA_031471125.1). NCBI lineage: Eukaryota > Metazoa > Arthropoda > Malacostraca > Mysida > Mysidae > Archaeomysis > Archaeomysis grebnitzkii. Next base: position 6,565 of record JARUHE010320606.1, on the reverse strand, counting down.
ATTTCTTGTTGATTTAGGCCTGTATCTACTACTTGGAGTTGATTCACAAATGGAAGTTTTATTGAAAGGGTGTAATTTTTTTCATCTTCTCTTAATCTTGTAGTAATAATATGTCTTGGACTAATAATAGAACACTCAGGAGTGGCTTCTGTATTTGGGTTCAATTTAGGCAGCAATGGTCCTTTTTATCAAAATGATGAGTATAAACATACGATTTTAATATAATCTAATTATTTGAAAGATTGTTTAGTTCCTCATTATTACAAGCAAGAATCCACTTACTTATATTATTCTTTGTAAATGTAAATTAGGATCAATATCACTGGTTTCAAAATAACACTTTTTGATAGACATATTCAAAGGTCTGACAAAGTAGATTTGTACCATAGCACAATTTAAGGCATGTTTACTGCAATTCAAAAAATCAGCTGATCGAAGAGTCGTTAATATTTGAGGGGAAAGGGAGGGGCAGGGGATACGCTCGGTCTTTTCTTTATGCTGTGGCCTGTATGTTAAGTGATGTCAGGTTTTAGTTATTAATGTGTTGAAAGAACATAAAAGTTATAAGTTATGCCTCAATGATTTTAATATGTATGTATATAAACAAATATATATGTAATGATAACTATAGAAATATTAGTGAAAAATGAAACTTAATATAGTGTAGATAAATATACATACATGATTCACTCTGCAAACCACATGAACAATAAAGCTTTATCCAACTGTACCATTCCCATCCACAAAAATAGATGGTTCAAGTTCACTTTCATAGACTTCACTTTGCTTCGGCAGCTCATATTCTAAAGATGTTTTTAGTTTTCCCAAAGCCTTTTGGTAACAATAATAAATCACTCTGTGGTGAACACTAGTTTATAACTTTGCGGGCATTCATGTAAAGTAAATTTTAAACTGCTGCCCTCAGCTTTCCTGTGTTCGTTCTTCAAACCACATGAACAATGAAGCTTTATTTAACTGTACCATCCCCATCCACAATAATAGTTGGTTCAAGTACGCTTTCATAGACTTAATTTTGCTTCGGCAGCTCATATTTTAAAGATATTCTTCAGTTTTTCCTTTGGTAACAATGATTTATCATACAGACATGTGTTTGTTGGAGGAAATTTGTGGTTGCGTTTGATCTTCAGTCAAAATTGAAGCATGGCTGCTACGTGTGTTTTGTTTGGTATCAATGTTAGCGGCCATGTGAGGCGTAAGATATATTTTAGTATGTTTCATTGATTTCAGTTTGCTTTAAAATAAATGTAATAGACTTTGTATTTCCAAAATGATTTTAAAAGCATTAAAAACAGTAAAATTCCTTCATATCTTATTAACCGTGTTTTCATAAGCTTACACCTTATCCCATTGGCTAATTTCCACTTTTGCTTTCATTGTAAATTCTTCATATTTCCTAGGAAGTTATATTTATTTATTTCTAAAATTAATAACAGGAAAATTAAAATTAAATGGTAAAAATTTTGCAAGTAAATCCAGCTGGTTACGCCAAGTGCAAAAAATAATTTTGGTGAAATATGATATATTTTTTTTAGTAGTGGTTTGTTTTCTTGAACTGCAAAAAACAACAATTCTCTCACATTTTCCTTTATGAAAGCTACGAGGGTATTCTTAACCATTTCTTTGTTGAAACGGAAATCAATTCTGTAAAGACTCAAAAAGAAAGTACTAACTACGGAGGGAAGTTTGAATAGTCATCAGTTATACAATGGCAACTTTTATTCGGTGACGTCAGATTTCCAAATGAATTCTAAGTTTGTTTTGACGACTTCAATTTGGTCAATGCTCGTGCATAGCAACAATGTATGTCTCCACTTTCCTTCAATCCCATGTTCATATGAGGTCGCTGTTCTTTGCTATAGTTCTTTCCACCTTGAATCTGTCTCTCACACATTCGCCTCGTAAACCTTTTTCTTGCAGATCTTCTCTAATCCGATCTTTACATCCCAAGGTTTGCCCTCTCTCTCTTTCTATGACCTTCCACTTCCATGTTGATTATTCTTCTCCTTACATACTCTTCGTCTCTTATCATTACATGGCCACACCAGTTTAATATCGTTTCTTGCATCTTCTTACTCTTCTCTGTAACTTTTACTGTACCTCTTATGTTTTCATTCCTTATTTTATCCCTTCGTTTTACACCGCACATCCACCTCAGCCTTCTCATCTCTGCCAAATTAATCTTCTTTTATTGTGCCTTTCTTCACTGCCCATGTTTCGTAATCATACAGCATAGCGGGTTAAACAACCGTTTTTTACACCTTTCCTTTCAGATGTGCACTTATGTTTCTGTCATAGAGGACCCCTGATACCATTTTCCATGCCTTCCACCCAGATTGAATTCAGTGATGGACCTTAAGATCTCCGCTCTCAGTCACGTATGAACCCAGGTACTTTAAAGTAGACTCTTCATCCATTTTCATTATTCTCAATTGAACCAAAAATACCTGGTCTTAGTCGTGCTTATATCAAGCCCCTGTCCACGGAAGCCTTTTTCCATTTCAAACCTTCAACATGCACACCAGGATAATATGTCTTCATGTTGGACGACCTTACCTTGCTATGTGCAAATGAAAACTGTGTGCTTCTAACACTTGTCTGGTTACACGGGTGTTCACTTGTGGAGCAAAAAAATAGCGAAAGAAGCTATCTTCAAGGGGTTTCTCGCAGTTTTACAAGCCTTCAGAGGTTTAAGGTCAGTTTATGTTACTAATCTACCCGCATGAGAGTATGCTAGGATGTGTCTTCAGAGATTTAGTTTTTTTCTTATTTACATCTACTTATTTCAGAAATATGTGAAATAATATGTACAAGTCAGTTTTGACGACAGTATTTTTATGGTTCCTTCGTAGCGTTTTTTTATATTTAACATTTTTAGTACTTCTCTAATCATCTCTAAAACAGTATTTTATTTATTTTTGTTTTACACTGCCACCGAGAAAGGATTACATGAAGGTGTAAGCGTCTTACATACGTTACATATTCAATTTATCTATGATGATTTTATAATAAGTTTTGTAAGAAAGATTCTTTTTCAGTGTGGTAATGGTAGACTCACACTAGTTAAACTTTTTGAAAGTTGTGAAGGTATTCTTAAATTGAAGTGTAAGCGTTATCTATCTTCATCAAAAAGTTTTTTTCAATTAATTTTTCAAAATAATGTGTTCGTTTATTTCGTCGATAATGCAGAGTTGCCCTATCAGCATTTAAACTATATTTGGCTGAAACTTTTCCGACTTAACAGCTGTAATGTATAGTTTTTAAGCAATATATTTTAACTTTGCTCTTCCAATTATAAACCTTTTTTATTGTTGTGTTTACAAACACAAAGAAATAATTTATGTACATATCGAAACATCTTAAATTATCATTGATGTGACCTTCACAGCATCAATACTATTGACATGAATAAGCAAAGTTCAATAAATCTTATATTGAAGTCAAACTTTATTTTGTTGTAAGCCTTACGACAATAAATATGCTTTCGTTATAATGTTAACCTTTTAATGTAAATTGGGAGAACTAAGTGACGATTAATGAGGCATAACTTCAATGCAAACTACATTGGGTTGCAGACTTTATAAGACAATGATTATTCTGGCGTTAGATAGTTATTTTTCTCTTTTTTCTTAATGAAAATTATTTTGAGTGTAGTAAAATGAGGAACATCATACTTAGACCAACATAGGTTCATTTATGTGTGTTGTTAGAACGTTTATCTGCGCGTTAATGTTTCATTAATAAACCTGGCATATAATATCACACAATATTTTATATCCCGTTAGACTACCAAGAATTTACTGTACAAAATTTCGTTACAGTTTTCTGAACCAACTCCACCACCTATAAAAATTTAAAAAAACAATCAATTTCTTTTATAGCAACAACTTTGTTACCATGAATACGGTAAACACCGTATCATATGTCTAAGATAGTAAAAAATGACATAATCAAATTGACTAACCTTTGTTAACAGTGCACACATTTTGTTGATTGAATACAAAAAGTGTGCAGTATTAACAAATGTTAGTCTATTTGATGCTTTGTGTTTTGACTAGCTTAGATATAAAAAGTTAGTCATGTGTTTTCAGTGTATTTGATTGGTGCAAGCTCGAGAAATTACCCAGCCATGATAATTGGATAGTTGAATTCATACATGCTAAGCCAACCCCGGCTTCAAAGAAGCCCCATATGTCAGCTACCCCATCCTTAAAGATAGACTACTTGATGTAAAAGTAATAATAAAATATATATATGTGCAACGCCGAAGAATATTAAAAATGTGAACGGTAAATAATAACGTATAATTCATTATTCTTATTATTATAGTTGTAAACTTTTTATATGTAAAATGTGTCTATATGCATTCCACATAAATCAAATAATTATAACCTTAATACAAATTATAACCATAACACTAATGACAACAATAGTAGTAATACTAATAACAATAACAATAATATAGTAATAACAAGGATAATAATAAGTTCTTTTAGGCTTTATGCCTTCTTTGTATAAAAACTACAAGACCAGTTATGGTATATATAAACATTATAAATATTGTTTAAATATTTGTACAAGTACACAAATACGTCTGTTAAAATTTAATTTATAAAAAAGTCTGAATAAAATAAAAATGTGAATCTGTTAAATTAAATTTCGAAAAGTTTACTAAAAATGATAACAATAAACCATTGTTACAAAAATGTAAAATAAATTTTCTCTTAAATTTAATTTCTAAGAGTTTTTCGAACAATATAGAAACAAATCTGTTGAAGTCAAATTTTGAGAAGTGAGTTAAAACATTTACATTAAACTATCGGTTAAAACGAAAAATAATGAGCACAAATGGTATAAAGTCGTATGCAAATACAAAGTAAACAGATAAAAAAAAATAATAAATATATACTGTCAATGAATATGGAAAAGTGGAGAAATCTTAAAAAATCACACTGAAAAAATTGATATTTTTATTTAGCATGTTTATTAAAAATATATTAAAAGAGAAGGAGAATTGAGGTTTAACATGGATCTCCCTCGTAAAAAAAATCACATCTGAAAAACTTTTGGCGTTTGGTCGATTTATTATATTGGCTCTTGTATTATGATGAATTCAAAGTGACAAGGCATTAAAATCATTAGTAAAAATGTATAAAATAGGATCTAGCACTTTAGCAAAAAGTATGTATACATATCTTTCAACTTCAAAACACCAAGTAATTTTATACATTTCATTTGTGGAAATTAATGGAATGTTTTGTCAATACTAAAATTTATCTTCCTTAAATATTGATAATTCACACCTAACCAAACAATTACATCAATTATCAAAATTGGTTAAGCTAGAGAGAAATATAGATGAAACAAAATATTACGAGAATATTATAAAAAATATTTGAAAAATTAATATAAATAAATTGGGTATTATGATCATTTGTTTTGTCTTATCTGTATTGTTCATGTTGAACAAAAAAACTATTAAAGTCGTGATCTTTCACAATGTTGTACTGATATGTTGTATATTACTTATGTCGTTAAGGAAAATACTAAACAAATCATAATACTAACATTGATAGTAATAAAAATAATAATGATATTACTACTAATAATAGTAATAACAATAATAATAATAATGATATTACTACTAATAATAATAATAATGATAATAATAATAATAATAATATTAATAATAATATTAATAATCAAAATTATGATAATGCTAGTAATATTAAGAATAATAATAATAATATTAACAATAATATTAATAATCAAAATTGTGATAATGCTAGTAATATTAAGAATAATAATAATAATATTAACAATAATATTAATAATCAAAATTATGATAATGCTAGTAATATTAATAAAATTAGTAGTAGTAGTAGTATTGTTAATCCTAATAATAGAAACAATAAAAACAATAATAGCAATAAAATATAATAAGAAGAAGAAGAACATACGATACAGTTCTTCAATATTCACTTTGCAACGGTTTATAATGGATCTTATTACCCAGATCTAAATTCGATGTTATAAAAAGTACAGTTTATTGCCAGACAGAAACTTTTTATCCTTTGAAATAATGGATAGACATTATTTTCAGTTGTCTGAACTGATAAATTTTAATGATTTCTTGATTTATAGAAAACCAGTGAAAAAAATAATGAATAACACATTCATTTTTACAATTCAATTTATATGACAGTAATGCATTACAGAGTTTATAATAGTACTGTCATTAAAAATAACGCAATCCTTGTTAAAATTTCGTTGGTCTAACGAGCCTTCATTATAATGTGTTTATATTAAATGCTCTGAAATAATTCAAACAGTTTGGACATATAATTCATACGAAAGGAAAATCTGATGAAATAAAAATGATATCTTCGTAACAATATTCGTCAAGGGATTTCTTGATAGATCTTGATTTCCCTTAAACAAGAGAAAAACCCAAATTTTAGATTTATTTAACTTATAGGACACTCCGCGGGAATTTTCGATGTAATAAAATATATAATATAGGAAAATAAAAACAAAAGAGCATGTA
>JARUHE010320595.1:0-11463 GCA_031471125.1 Archaeomysis grebnitzkii | reverse complement strand
ATGTCTAATCACCACAAACTGGTTTAACGTGTCGAAGGCTTAGGTGGATTATTTCTTTGGCTCGTCAATTATGTATTCGAATAATGACTTGCATTTGACATTCGTATCTTCCTTTTGTTTTTGTGTGTCCATCTCCATTTGCATCACTTGCATCACAGAACTTTAGGTGATCAATCGCCGCACCGGATGTTGCAATGCGGAGGTCAATCTCTTATTTAACTGCTGTTGTCCACAAGTGATGACTTATATACTTTGTGACGACTTATATACTTTGTGATGACTTCTATAATTAATAAATGGTGACTTCTATAATTAAAAATTATGACTTCTATAATTAAAAATTATGACTTCTATAGTTAGGCTGTGGTGGCACAGCGACTGGCTCCCACCAATGCTTTATTCCTGCGATCGGTAACTGTTTTGAGGGAACACAAAATATAATAATTACACACATAGATAGGTCGATCATCTTGGATTTTTTATTATTGGTTCGAATATAATTTTGGTGTGATCCCTTTAGTTGAGCTAAGCGTTTTAGAGCTATTTTTAACTCAAATAAATTATTTAGTTTTGTGCTGCTAGGTCAAAGATCCATAATTAACATTTTCTTCATGTGCATATGTTAGTTTACACACAATATTTCTCGCATCGTAAATTGTTAACATTAGGATTACTGTTTTAATTTAAATGTTTTGTTATTGCGAGTTAGCATTTAACATGTTTCACCATTAAATTAAAATCAGAAATTGGCTATACCATGATAACCTACAATTATCTCCAATTACGAGTGTCCTCATTAGTATACTGTACACTACAGTGAACCTTTGTAATGTGCAATTATGTAAATAAATTGAACAATATTATAGTATACGTAGTGTACACAATAGTGAACCTTTGCAATGTATAATTATGTAAATAAATCTAACAATATTGTAGTATAGTTTACACAATAGTGAACCTTTGTAATGTACAATTATGTAAATAAATTTAATATTCTTTGAAATCAATATTTCCATTTTGTTTGACATTGAATATAAATTTGGTAATCCACAAATTCAATTGATAAATCAAAATTTCTTTTTTAAAGCATTTTTTTTTTTACAAAATTCTCCCAAAAATGATTTTCAGATTGAATATAATAGACGTTGTTTAGTTATTGCAGGCTTCTATCTTTCCTTGTCCCTTATTATATATATTATAATGGTCGTCTAAATTAGGATTAGTTCCAAGTTGCACTAATGACATCGCTTTTCAATGCAAATATTTTGTTTTATGTTTATCTGCCATTGCATTTATAATCAAATTTCCTCCAAGAAAAACCCATCAGTGGTGAAAAACAGTTTAACCTGAAAAAGTTAAAACTATTGTTGAAAAATATATCAGATTCAAATTGTTGAGTTTTTATGCTATAAAGGATTCAAAGATTTGTGTAAAAATAAAGTTTGAAGATTTTTGTAATATTGATTCATTCGGCAAGTTTAGTCGAGTTGGCTCGTCTCTGAATCTTAGGCCTAACCTCCGTTGTGGGGTTTCCTTCTTTTATTTCGCATTATTTTCCCCAAATATAAAAGATTTTCTTGTGCTCGTTATTGGTCAATTTTGTGGATTGTGTTTATGTAATTTTTAGATAATTTTGTTCAATTTTTATGCACGAAGCCATAACTAAATAGTTCATACTATTGTATAATGTGTGTACATAATATACAATCTAGGAAAATAATGTTTATTATTTTGACGAATTTTGTTTTCAAAATATTTCCATTCTTTTCTTATTAAATAGTAAAAAAATTGTTTTAAATTTTAGAATATTAACTATTGTTTTACGGAAGACCTACTTTTTTGTAGCATCCATAATTTAAATTTAGCTCAATTGTTGGTAAATATTTAATGTTGGTATTTTAGTTGCATTGCAAGAGTTTTGTAATGCCTGAGGCGAAGTGATACTAGATATAGAATAAGATCTTATCCGACATTATTACATCGACCGATAACTTGATTTAATATCCTCTGGTGAATTTCTATTTTGGATCAGGGTTCCAATTTTTGCCAACATTTCATCATTTACAGCATTGCTTCAGGACATTATTTGTCTATACAGTTACTAAGGACCATCGGATTTAGTGTTTTTGACCTGTTTGATACAATGTTTGCTTTAACTTTGAAGTCTCAAGACTTTCTTTTGTTTACATTGTTGACAGTTGAACTTTCATATTAGGTGGTTTCTTAACTCACGTGTTTTTTTCATAGAACTTTCATGTTTGATACACTATAAAAAATGTTAAAATTAAAATAAATTTTTCAAAATGATTTGTCAACAACGGTTATTTGTACATTTGTAACCCTTTAAAGTATATAGTGATGCGATGGCAACAGTTAATGTATTTTTCAATTATAACTTTGTTGTGTATGATAATTATTATGTTATCATTATTCAAAATAATTTTTTTATAGAATTTAATTAATTTAATCTAAATCAATAAGATGAAAACGTTTTTTTTTTGGTGTGTATTAATTAAGTCTATTTTTTATTTCGGATTAAATCCTAACATTGTAGCATCATTATAAATTTAATGCATTAAAATTTAACAAATTTTATGTTCCATTTGTGGAACATTGTGATGAAAACGGTTAATGAGGAAGTAAAAACCTGATTTTACTCTATCATTTAAAGAAATTTCTCACCAACAATAATATGTTTTGTTTTTAATTATTAATATTATTGAAAAATAAGGTCTAGTGCCTCATGCGCCTAACGTATAGGCTCAAGTTATATTTGGCCTTCCGTTCCATTAGCTTTTTCTTACTTGTTGAACACTTTTAAATTTCTATTATTGTTTATTATTTATTATTTATTTTTTTTAACTTGTTGAACACTATTTATAATTTATATTATTCATTTATTATTTAGTTTTTCTAACTTGTTGAACCCTATTTTTAATTTCTATTATTATTTATTATTTAGTTTTTCTAACTTTTTGAACACTATTTTAAATTTATATTATTTATTTATTATTTGTTTTTTAACTTTTTGAACGCTATTTTAATTTCTATAGAATGGACAAGTTCGATAGTATTGCACAACAAAGAAAGTATTTGTCGATGCCATACACGTTTGAGTACGTGACTGAGGTATTAATGTTACTATAATAATAATAATTATTATTATTGTTATTATTAATATTATTATTAATGCTATTATTAATGTTGCAATAATTATTATTGTTAGGATTATTAATGTTAGATGATGTCCAAGGATGCCCAACCACCTATAAATCGCAACACAATAATGGAACATCAGTTCCAATAAATCATTTAATTCGATATTTTTTAGTCAAATGGTACAAAGATGTCTAAACTTTCAAAAGTATATTTCATTTCTACACTAAATCACATCAAATCTGTTTCGTTCGTTTGTTGTGGTTTCATTTTGTATGTGTTTTAAAACCAACCAATTGCCGAAATTTTTCAGTGTTATCTGAAACGTGTTATTAAATAAAAAAAACCAGTTGATTAGTTCTTGATCCAATGGTGTAAAGATATCCTGCAAACAATCCACACATTATAGACCGATAAATGGGTTGATGGGGGAGGGAGGGAGAAAGGTAGGTTACACAAGAGCGACCATCTGGCAGTGGAAAGGCGGGGCAACTCGGCACTGGGGAACGCAGTTTAAAAAAGGTTAAATACCAAGTGAAAGCATTTCACTGTTTGATGCTGAATGACGATACTTTTTAAACAATTTTTTTATATTTTTTTCATTTCCTGTCATCAAGTTTGGTTTGAAAAATTTGTTTGATAAATGACAGAAATTGTTTTGAATGAAAACTGATTATTATGAAATTATTATTAATACAGTTTTAAAAAAATAGTTTTATTAAAAATTTGAAATTAAAATAGTAACAATAGTTACAAAAACGTTCATTGATTAAAAGTTGGTTAATGCCAACTCGTTCAACCGAGATCCACTCGTGGCTAGTTATTTAATTATATTTATTTATTTATTTATTTATAGTTATTTAATTCTATTTTGACAAGTTTAAAATTTCTTTATTTTAATCTCATTAGTATTTTTTTAATGTGAAATAACACTTCGAACACTTATAATTTTGTATTGATGTAACATTCATCTTCTGATTTATCCCTAACAGAGTTTTCAACATTGTGAACATAATAGCCATGACACAAAGAATGTAAACAAAAGTAAACTTTCCCGGTTTTTAATTAATTTAAATGTTGTATTATTGTTCATTTATTTTCCTACATTTTTATAGACTTTTCCCTTCAAATTTTAAATACCTTTCTACTTAATTTTTCCAAGATTGGGTTCTCCATTTATAGTTGTACTGTGTTTAATAATTTTCTATTTGGCATTTTAGTTTTTGTTGTCAATTTAATTGAATGAATGAAGTTAATAAAATCTGTCTAGTATTTAATTAAATTTGAAATTAGAATACATTTTCTGAAGTCGTTCTTGAGTGTTTGTCATGAAATAGTGACACTCATTTCTCAATGTCAACTATTGAAACAAATGATCTTATTTGGTTGAAAATTATTAGTTTTGGTTTGTCAAAGTACACCAATGTATACCAATGTGTACCAATATATACCAATATACCAAGTCTTATGAGGCACAGTGAGTGAAACCAACGCCTATTCTACTACAGGCTTTTCACATCGAAACCTTAGAATTTTATACAATACGTTTTTGATTCATCTTTTCTTGATACAGGATTAACTTTCTTGTCTTTCAATCAATGTTAAAATAGTTGATCTACGATCAACACAGTCGGCATTGGTGAAACTATATTATAGAATCATTTATGATTTATCAATATTTTCTTAATTTTCCAGCTTTTCATGATGTAAATTCTACAAACTATTAATGTAGTAATATTTAAATTAATTTTATTTGAAAAATATATTTCATGTAATTGATATTTTTCTCTGTTTTTACAGGCAAAGGTGATGATGAAACTGACAGAGCAAGTGTAAGTATTAAAATATTTTCGGTTTTGTGTACTTGAGTTGTTAAGATTATTCAAATTATTTTTTTAGTTTTTGTTATATATGTGGGTTGAATTTTTGTGAAGTCACTTCACTGTTTCTTGTTGAGTAGTTGGTGTAAATTTTATATTGAATATATGATGGAGAAGATGACACTTGGTTCTGCATCACAGGAACTTTTTTTCCTGGCTATGGATGGTTGTTGTGTTTTGTTAACCTTGCTGATGTAATTTGAAGGAAACATTTCGAGTGTTTGCTGAAAAAAATATTAAATTTATAATCATTTTAGTTTTTCTAATTTCAATGAAAGCTTTTATTCTTCTGTTGTCCATTGACATTGTCATTGGACAATTCAAGTGTTTGTGAAATTACATGTGTACCACACAAACCTTAATGACACATTGCACAATTCAATTTAGACTTGTCTCAATGGTTGCCAGTGAAAAAATTTGTGTATTGATTAAGATGCTACTTGAAATAGTCTGATGCAAATTATGAATCACTTTTCTAAATAAAAATGCATTTCTGTTTTCATTTGATAATAATTCTGAGCTTATTTGTTTGTCTATTTTTTCAATTGTGTTGTGAAATATGTTTGATTACTTTGTAGAATTTGTGATAAATAGGTCACATGAAGTTTTGAAAAGGCTTTTCCAAGTTGTTAAACAAATTTTAAACTTGCTTTTATCCCCTTTGATATTTTACTTGAAAATCTGAATTTAGTATTTCCCTAAATTGCCACTGCCATTCCACCCACCTTGACTTGTTTTTTGAAATAGTAACGGGTTAACGGATGTCCTTTTGCAGAGGACATTGCCTCGTCGGCCATTGGCACTCCGGAGGAAGGTAAACTCGGTGTCAAATAATCCAAAGCATTCGTTTCATTTTTTCCAAAGAATTTGCAAACTAAATTCAATGAACTCTTGGAAACTAACTAACCTAACCATGTAGTTTTTCATTAATTGTAATATTTTACAGAAGTAAATTTATTCAAGATCATTTGAAATTTAGTTTACTAAAATTCTACTTCACTGCTTTACTTTTCTTTTAATCTCTCTAACTTATTTTGATGACACTTCTAAAAATGAATATATTGTAAATTAGGCAAAGTTTATAAATAATAAATTTGTTTTTCTCTTTTGCTTTGCAATACATTTTATTTCACAAAATGTTTAACTTATTTTTCAGGATTTAAATGCCCAAATATATTTTTTGTAAATATAAACTTCATTATTTTATTTAGTATCTTCTAATGTTTGTGATGCAATGAAAATGTTGTCAAGCATAAAATATGACTCAGAGTGTTCTTTTTATTGATACAGAAGTGTTGTCAAATCTTGTTTACAGTCTGAAATGAACGGCATGAATGACTGACGATTAATGCAGTTTTTGTGTGTCTTAACTTCTAAACAATTAAATTTGTTTTCTAACAAATTAGAAATTTTTGATCAGTGATTCAAAAATGTTGTAACATGTTTTTCTATTTTATATTTTGGGCTTTTGTTGACCTAGCCTAGTTCAGTTCTACATAAGTGCTATTTTTGAGCTGTGGTATAAAGTCCAGCTTCTATAAACTACTACTGTTCTTGTGACTTCTCTTTGTCTAAAATGATCATAACTTTTTTAGACTTGTTTATTTAGGAAAAGTTCAAGACATTAGTTCTGTTTCATCAGTTTCTGTGTTTTTGTTTCAATCTCCAGAGAACTTTGATGTAAGAAAACAGTTGTATTGCAATAAATAAATATTTAAGTAATCTCATCAACAACATAATTTTTATTTACTGTACAATAATGTTTTCATCCAGATAGATTTCTATGCAATTCTGAACAACACTAATGACAAAAATCCACTGACATTTTCTACCCAATTTCTGTGCAATTTAAAGCTGTTGTTAATATTTCTAGAGTCTCGGTTTTAATTATTTTTTGTTTATCGAATTGTCTCTCCAGGATAAGTTGTGTAAGGATTTATTTTGTGAAATAAATATTTTTAAGTTAGATTAGCCTTTACAGGAACTTTTGAACTTTTAAAAAGTAAAGAATGCAATCCAAACATTTATTTATAAACCTACCAGTTTTTATATTGAACTATGTACAATTGAAAAAAAAAAACATATTTAAGTATTATTCTAGAAACTAAGAATAAGGTCTACATTAAAGGTCATTTCGCTTTTCCAATTTTATCATTACAAAAATAAAGAAAAACTGATTTTTTTGTTGTAAAAAAAGATGGAGCGGATAGTTCTTTATAAGTCTTGAAAAGCTTTGCATTGCATATCATTCATTATTAACCATTTTCATACCAATGTTCCACAAATGGAACATAGAATTTGTTAAATTTTATTGCTAATATATAGTTGAAAAGATATATTTTTTATTGGTATGTATTAATTAATCCGAAATGAAAAATAGACTTAAGTAATACATACCAATAAAAAATATCTCTTTTCATCTATAAATTAGCATTAAAAATGAACAAATTCTACGTTTCGTTTGTGGAACATTGGTATGAATATGGTCAATAGCATTTAAAAAATCATAATTTGACTATAATATTTTGTCAAATTTGATGAATGAAGTAAAACAATTTCTTCCAACTTCTTGAAACCTTTATAATAAGTTTGATAAATTTATATAATAAATATTCAAGTATTTAAGTATATAGTGATTGTTAAAACTCTATGGCTAAGTATGTTAACATGCATAGCCAAATTTTTTTGGAAAACGTTTTTTGTTCTTTAGAATTTATAAAATTGAATATTTTTCTATTTTATGCAGTTAAGCTATACCAGAGGAGCAAAGGTATTTCCCAAACATGGTTAGCTTTTTGCATGTCTGTGTATTACCACAAAGTTTTTACTACTTCAATTAATTTTTAAAGTTTAAAATGTCTTTTTATTTCTGCCTTAGTTAACAAAATAATGCCCACATGTATAAAAATTAGTAACTGCTTCATTTTGTTGGTTTCAATCCAGTTTTTATCTGAAAAAATGATATTCAACTGGGGTTAGGTTTTTATCGAGTGTGCTATGTAGTAGCGTAGCTCTATATATAGTTTACTTTCCGAAATTTGACAAAAAATGTTGTGTCACAAAGTTTTTAATTAGTGACTTTTGAGCAATGTTTGTTTAGAATAAAATGTTGGCCTTTTAATTTTAAGAATTATGGAAACAACTTTTAATTTTAAAACTTTTTTTTTAAATAAAAGCATTTTCATTTGGAAAACGTTTTTTTTCATTTTACAAGAATGTTTATTTATAATGAAATAAAGAGCTATACATTCTAAACAACTTTCACTAAATAAAGCTTTCACACAAATTAATAATTTTTGAGATAACAGCTATTATAACCGTTAGCTAATCAATTCATTTTAAACGAGTCTATAAAATGGTTTGGTGCCGGGTTAACGAAGACTTAGCGTAAGTGCCGGATTAAGGGAAGAGTCAAGGGAACTTATCACAGGTAGTGTTGCCACTCTAGCTGTTTTTTCAGTTAGATCTAGATGTTTTTACCTAGCCTAGCTAGGTTTTTTAAAGTAGTTAAAAACAATGAAAAATTATTAAAAACATGAAACACATATGATTGAAGGCTCCATTGCTATGGACACAGGCGATGGTCGACAAGTGCTGTTGTAATGACACAATTTAAAAATGATACAATCTAAACAACCTTTACACACATGGATTTTAAGAAAAATGTTTATTTATTTAACATTTATTATTGATTATTAATTTTATCATAAGCGCGAGATTTATTTGCCCCTCTAGTCTGTTTTTTAACCGCTTGGCTTGTTACATTTTCCATTTATTTCGTTAGTAACTCGTTTTTTAGTCTCTATGATAACATTAGGTAAATTAAATTATTAAAACACATCAATTCCATTTTTTAATTTTTGATCATTCATTTATTTGTTATTGAAACGAAATATTTTTAGGTAAACACCTCGAAATTTTGAATTTTGTGAAAAATAAACTTTCGAGACGTGTCAAAACAAGTTATTTTTTTGACATTTTTCTTATTTTTCACTTTTGTACAATAAATGTTTTTGAAAGTTTTGAATTTTGTTTTTTTTTAACTTTTTAATGTTAATGTTTTATTGTTTTTAATGTTTTTAGTGTTTCTAATGTTTTATAATGTTTTTAGTGTTTCTAATGTTTTTAATATTCTTAATGTTTTAATGTTTTTTTTTATGGTTTTAATGTTTTAATGTTTTAGTGTTCTTAATGTTTTAATGTTTTTATGCTTTAATGTTTTAATTTTTTTTTACTGTTTAAATGTTTTAATGTTTTATATGCTTTAATGTTTTTATTTTTTTTTTACTTTTAAATGTTTTTAATGGGAATTATTTCAAAATTGATTATTTCTTGAAAAACTATAAAGTTTTATTAAGAATATAACTTTTTAGTCTTAAACAAAAACTTTGGATGAATCTTTACAATTAAACTTAAGCACAAAATTAAATTCAAAATTGGGGAATCCTAATTCACAAAATTTCGCAACACTAACTGTCATGTTTTTTAGTTACGTTCTCGCCCAACCTATTTTTTTTAATCGATTTTTTAAAATTAAAATCGTATCACTATTTTAATATAGTATCGTGACGGGTTAAGAACAAACACTTTTTTGATTAAAAAATTGTTTTTATGTTAAAATTTAAAATTATATTCTTACGGTGAACACACAAATAATTTATAACCGAAATAGGGTATTTTTAACCCCACACGATGCGATATTAAAATAATGATGCAATTTTAATTAAAAAAAAACATTTGTTTAAAACAGAAACAGGTTGTTCAAGAACATAACTATAATTTTGTCAAAAACATTTAGAAAACTAAAATATAAATAAATAGGTATACAGCTGTAGTCAAAAGATCGAGAGGTTCCGTATGCATCATTGTTATATACCATAAAATTCTTAAATAATTAAGAAAAAAAATATAACTAGGAAAAAAACAGCAATTATATTTCACGCTTCCACGAGTTTAATATGGTTACAAATGCTCATTAAAAGAATGAAATTATAGTTTTCCTGAAAAAGTTCTATTTTTATTTTGTGACATGACATTATAATTACCATTTAAAAGGAAAAAATATTTGTATTTAGTAAATTTCATTTATTAAACTTGTATTATAATTACTATTTATAAAAGTTTCATTTATTTCCTCAAACACTTAAAGTTTAATTACATAGATTAATATTTATAATAATTATAATAATTATAATTTATAATAAAATAATTAATACTTCATAGCTTATGAGCTTAAGACTTGTTTTTATTGAGATCGACAATATTACAAGTGAGGTAACTCACATTCAAATCACATAAGGCTTACCTCAATATTACAAGTGAGGTAACTCACATTCAAATCACATAAGGCTTACCTCCTTTTATAATTTGGTCAGAATAAATAAAGTTGTGAGTGAAAAGCACATTCACCGATGTTTCAAGACGGTGATTAATCACATTATTAACCACATAAAACATTGTCTGACTTGTTTGACAGACGCGCAGAGGTGTTTCCAACGTAGTAGAGATGTTGATGATGTTGAGATTATTATTCAACCACACTCGTGTTTTGCTTTATGTGGATGAACATTTTTTTCATTAGTTTTTATCATTTTTGAAACATATGTTTAAGTTTATTTAAAATTTGAAGTTCCAATGCATTTAATTGTAAACGTGAGAAAACTATATTCTAGACAAAAAATGTAACTTAAATAAGTTTGAAACTATTCCAAAATTTGTCTTAAACCGTTAACAACAAGAATATTTTTTTGTGTAATATTTAAAACTTTGTAGTAAATAGTTTTTCAATTTATCCATGGACCGGTTTATCATGGAATGCATGTTAAACTTAATTAAAAATTATACATTAAAAATAAAGAAATAAATATAATTTAATTGAATAAATAAATAAATAAATAAAATTAAAGAAGTGTTAAACTGAATTTTTAATAAACAATGAACCATTATTAATAAAAAGTAAACCAATATTAATAAAAAGTAAACCATTGTTAATAAAAAGTAAACCATTGTTAATAAAAAGTAAACCACTGTTAATAAAAAGTAAACCATTGTTTATAAAAAGTAAACCATTGTTAATAAAAATTGAACCATTATTAATAAAAAATAAATCATTATTAGAATCATTTGAAAGTTAAACAATTATATATGCAAGCTCGTCCGTATAAATAAAACATGACAAATAGATGAAAACATTTAAATTAAATTTGTTTAAACATGATAAAACACTTTATACTAAATTTATAACATTTTTCAAATACATTTTCAATGAAAATAAAAACATATAAACAAGTTTGAACAAGTAATTACGATATATTAAACGAACTTCATAGTGACAATAAATTAATTTCTACAATTCATCACATTTTTGTATGGAATGTTGAATCTATATTGTCAAATAATAATAATAATTTTAAAATAATAATTAAAA
>JARUHE010320594.1:0-19845 GCA_031471125.1 Archaeomysis grebnitzkii | reverse complement strand
TGCAAAAAAGTGAATGCGATTCGATAAAAAGTTTGCAAAACCTGCATGTGCATGTGCAGTTGAACACAACCATTGATTGTTGGGGCGGCGGAAACTGATTTTTTCAGCAGTTAGCATATTTTTGACAAAACATATTTTTCATTGGCTGATTTTTTTTATTGCACATAAATAGATATATAAAATTCTGAACAATATTGTCCTGAATGCATTGTTTTCGTAAAGTTAATATTTATTAAAACAATAGGTTTTCAAATTTCGGTTAGGCAGAACTTAGTAGAAGTATGAAACAAAAATTTTGTTTTACAGATTTGTATGTTAAACACGAATGGCTTTATATATAATTCTGAGCAACATTTGCTGATGGAATTATGTAATTCTAATTTCCTTCAAACTCATCTGCATCCTTCGATTCTCTTTTAACAATAAACGTCTTAGGAGTTTTTCATCAAGATCATGGTTAACCAAGATTTTTATTTAAAGGCTTAGCGAGACTTTTTATTTGAGACAAATAAAAGAATAATGTTAAAATATTAATATATAGAATGTGTTCAACAATTACATAATTTATAACAAAAATTGAATATACAAACAGCTTTTACTCATGCTTGTTTAAATTTAGAATGATCGAATTATAATAAAATGTTTATATTAAAACACATTAACCTTGTCCATAAACATATACTGATCACTCCATGGTTTGCCGCTGTTCTTTGTGGTTCTTCTGATCACCTCTCCATGTTTCATCAATCAGTGACTGCTCTTCACACATGACCAACTATTTAGTCCAGAACTCCTTTCTATCACATGTTGTCAGGATACTTGCATTCTGTAGCGCATTACCAAAGCCACACAAGTCTCATTTATATCTGCTCTGCAGTGTGAAATAACTGGTGCATTTTTCTCCTATTTTAGACAAATCCTTCTTGGTTAACTGTAGAATAACTGTCCCAGTAGGTATAATATATTACATTATACATACAGGGTACAGCTATTCTGTATTTTTACCAATAAGAATTTTCTAAAATGCAAAAAAGCACCAATTACTTCACACCGCTGCTCTGGTCTTCAATATTTTATTAATCAACAGCACACTAGCTATCTACTACTTTCTCCATGCTGCTGTTTCGGCTTTCTGCCCTTGCATCCAAATTCTTAACATTGCAGATATAAAAATTCCTGGATTGGTAATTTGATGCCATATTATTCCATCACTCTGCTGACATTTTTTCATTACTTATGACCTCATTTTCTACTGGTCATCATTTAAGAGAGATGTGTATTCTCAAACTTGTATTTACATACTTCGTGCCTTAACCCATTCAAGCCTGAAGTTGGTTTTGTTTCCATAGTAATTAAGCTTGTTAGGCTGTAATTTTTAGCTGTCCATTTAAACCGACTGTTAATAGTCTCATCCTCTATATAAGCATGTCAAATAATTCAAACAATTTTGCAAACATAATAAAACATGAAGGTAAATCAATACAAAACTCATTCTTTTTTTAAAAATAATTTTATTATAAACCATATTTACAATTTTGCATGTTATAATATAATTTTCAAAAAAAAATCCCAAAATAATAAAAAATGTACTGTATATAATTTGTCAAGTCAGTAATATAACCCAAAGATAGTTCTTAGTTTTATATCAATAATTTACTTATATAAATTATATCTATTGAGGTTATATTGTAAACCAATGTTGTAAAAAAAATTATCTAAGGACCATTTTAATTGCTTGCTTCATTTTTTTTACAAATTTAAATAATTGTTAATTATGATGAATTTAAATGAAAACGAATAATTTAATGGTGGTCATGTCCATGGTGGTCATCGGCGAAGAAGGTCTTCTCAACGAACACGGTGGTGACGGCGGCAAACAAACCCAACTGGAAGCCTCTGAAGAACATCAACTTGGCTCTGTGGAGGGGAGGTCCTTTGTGGGCGGTGAATCTCCAGACGTAATTTCTGAAAAAGTCACAAAGAGTGAATTACAAAGAAAACAGTCGGTGCATTAGTCAGCTCTTAGAACAACAAGATTTCTGTGGTTTTTGTCGAGCGAGTGAAATGAAGTTAAGACAGGTGTTACTTTTTCGTAGTTTTCTTCGTCTGTGTCGACGTCGTCCGAATATTAAACAAAAAGTTCTAGTTTTTGTTTTCTTAATAACTTGTTTGTTTTTTAGTAATTTTGCATCAAATTTTCAGAACTGAACAATCAATATAAGGCAATAAATTTCTTTAGATAATTTATTTAAGTTTAAAATAAGGAAAAATAACTTTTAAATAAAGGTTCAAGTTTTTGTTCATTATATTTTTGCTTTAAATTTTCAGAATTTAACAATGAATATGCATGTATAAATACAATGTAATAGAATTTAAAAAAAAACAATTTGCTTTTGTTATTGCCGTTTATATTTTAATAATTTTACAAATGTATATTATAAAAATAAATAATTGCTCGACATTAAGCCGCATGGCAGTTTAGGCATAACTAGTTTTAACAACCAATAACTATTTTTAGAGCAATTTTTCTAATAAATCAACTGTTTTTAAAATGAATTACCTTTATTTGCTGTTAAAAAGAATCATTCGCTAGGGTTAGTTTTAGGAATTAACACTTTAAGAGTTTTTTTTTATATTTCTATTTTAATTTTGATGGTGCCTGGCATACCTTTCATTTAAAACGTTTTTTTTTTATCCTTAAGAGGATGTCAGATGACATCGAAATTGACAGAAATATTGAAATTAAAAGAAGTGTTCCTAATATTGAGCAGTGCTAGAAAACATTTTTTTACCCAAAATAGGGTTAGTATGTTTGGTGAGTAATCAATCTACAATTATTAATAAAACAACATTTATTTTGACATCAATATTTTTTTCTCATTGTAAAAACTATTTAAAGTTGTCAAACAATTTTTAAAATTCAACAAAATTGATTCTGCTTTAATGCTTTAATTGTTTCGGTTAAGCTTTTCATTTTCTAGTACTGATTGAAAAGAAAAGAACAAGTTTATCATGATGAAAAAACAGCTTTAATGCATAAATTAAATTTTGAAGTTAGAGGTATGTGGATTATAATCTCATGTGTTGATCTTAACCACCCACAATGCCATATAAAGTTGAACTCTTTAATAAAAACCGGGAAGATTTAATGACGCTTAATAAGGTTTATTTTTAATGTAAACTCTAATGTAATGCAGACATGACAACAACAATTGTTCAGGCATTGAAGTTAATAAAAACATTTCCCAAGTTTTTACTGTCGGGGCTTAGGAGTGATGTTTGAACAAAACCACAAAGTGATGATTTCATTGCTATTGTTTATTTAAGAATAAAACAACTTATTTCACTAATTAGATTACAATCAGTAAATCTCCTTTCAGACAATGCAAAAAAGTATCTTCTAAGAAATTAAAAAATATTTCTACCTGAGCCAAGGATCCTTAAGCCCATGAGATGCCAAGGCATTGCGGACATTAACCAATTCTGGCGCATTATCCACCTTGTACATCTTCCAATCAGGAATTTTGGGATGTGCACCTCCACCCATCTGTTAGGAAGAATATCATAAGTTTAAATCTGAGCTAATATCAAAACTTTCATAACCTGAAAAAAATAAGACCCAAAAATGAAACTGGAAGCATTTTCAACTTCATAGTTTTGGATACTACAAAAAAATTAATTCAAGATAAAATGAAGAAATAGAAAATGTTTTTCATAATGCAACAATATTTATGCTTACAATTTCTAATCATAACTTAAGTTATTAAGGATTTTTTCATAATTTATAATAGATACCATTAACATGATTAATTTAATGATACAGTATATATAAAAAGTAATAAAGTATATATAAAACATAATAAAATATATATAAATATATATTAATATATATTAATATATTAAAACCAATAACCAAGCATATATGAAAAGAAATTTTAAATATTTGTCTAATGCCGACAATGACATCGGATGTAGTTGCGCTATGCATGCTTGACAATAAAACCTCTCCAAGATCAAATTAATAAAAGCGGCAACTCGTTTGAGTATTGATAAATAAAAGTATGTTTACCAAGCACAGACTATAAATTTCTTTATAAATGTATTCTTTCTATGAATTATTAGGTGAAAATGTACACATCTTTTGTTTTCATTACAGCTGTATTTTGGGAAAACATCATCGAAAGAAGTCATCTGGCACGACAGAGAGAGAATAATGGCAGAAGTACGATTTCGATTTGCGATATATAATATGTTATTATTTCATTTATTTCAATAATTGTTTTTGAATCACAATGTTCATCTATATTTATAGAAAAAATAAGGACTTATTTTTTTTAGTTATTTTTTCAAGATATAACTGTGTATATTGTATGTTTGTTTCATGGTGTATTTTTTGTATTGTTAATTTTTGGTTTTGTTATTTTTTCACTTGAGGGTGAAGGTCAAATAATTTTATTTGACCGACATCTTCAAAACACAGATACTCAAATTGGATGACGACAACAATTAGGAACTGGTTGGCCAATCACAGTGCTGCTGAAAGAGTTAATCAAGAAACTGGAAGACCTAAGTATAATTTGTACAATTGTAATTTTTTATTTTATATTAAACATTAAAGTTGAAAATCGTCTAAGTCAAATTTTGAATAAATTTATAAGATCATATAAAGAGATTTGCAATGGTTTATGTTAATTAAATAATTTAGTGTTTGATTTGAAATCAACAATGTCTGGTATATATACCAGATGTTAAGGCAGTCAGGGGGCAAACTTATTAGGGCTAACTTACTTGAGCAAATGCTTTCCACATTTCACTGCTCTAATCTTAACAACCTTTATTAGTGTTATCATTTCCATTTTAAGATTAATATTTGTTTAATAGTTAATAAAATTTAAAGTGTTTTGAAGTTCTCGCACAAGATTAATGTTTGTCTAATAAAATTTGAAGTGATTCAAAATGCCACAAGATTGTTTTGGTTGATAGTTGATAAAATTTAAAATTTAGTAATTAAGAATTTGTTTGTGTATTTGCCCGACTTCAATAATGAATAAATATTCAATTATTTTTGTATTCATCAGGTTCATTAGTTGGGTAATATGAACTGATTCAATACTTTTGGGATGGCTAGATTCGATAGGAAAATTATTTTGGGAGGAGCGTGGCGGGCATCCAATTTGACCAGAACAACGTCTTTATTTATTTGAGAGATCCAATGATCCCAAAAAGATAATGATGTGGGTCATTTGCGTTTCCATAAATTATGGAAACGTAGGACACTATTGGCTCCATAAACCCCTTTTCTATTTTTAAAATAATCTTTGGACATTACTAGCTGAATACTACAATTTGATTATTCTTTCAGAAACTGAGGTTGCAAACAGGCTGAACATGTGTCAACGCTTCATCCAATGTGTAAATCCTTGTTTAGCTGCGGAAAAGCTTTTGTTTTTTATGCGTTGATTCATCATGTCTAGTCAAATGAAAATAAACAATATAAATTTTACTTTGGTTTGCAACCCTTAATAAATTTCTACACTTGTAGATTTATTTATTTTTGATAATATTTGATTTCATCGAATTTATTTATAATAAATTGATGCATTATCTATGTTCAATATTTTCAACCATTTTTGCACTTTGGAAAAAACTTAATCAAACCAATGTCTCATTTAACATTATATTGGATCAATATTTATACATAGCTAGCATCTATTTAAACTGCCCTGTTCAGCCATTACTAGCACTGTACTTAAAAGTTTGTGGTCCTAAATCTGAATACATTTATTAAACTGTTTCCCTCGGGTGACCAAAGTTTGCTCTTCAAGTTACGTGATCAATAGAATCTGTGCAATCACCATGGGGACTTATTATTTAATCACATTTCTGCCCACAAACATTTCAATTATATATCTGTGGTAATTGTGAATAATCTTTGAATACTGTACTTAGTTTTGATAAATGTTGTACACACAAAAGGGATTAAGAAGAATTATCATTAAACTTGACACATCAGACACTGGTCACATTTGATTGTGCTAGCATAGATATCTATACTATAAACAATTTGTTCTGTATACACCGATGTTGTTTTTTCTTAATAGCTATTACTAGCACAATCAAGTGCGACCAATGCAGCTTATGAATGAGTTTACTTTCGAATCCTCAATCAAAGATACAATTTGGCAATGGTGACTAGCTGAGGCAAGATATAAATTTTCTGTATTTTCGTTCTTCAAGACTACAACAAAACTCAGAGAATACTAACCGGATGTTCTACCTGCTCTTGTGTGTAATGGTTGACAATGAACTGATAGTGATGTTGTCTCCAGGTAAAAATGTCTGACCAGTGAGTGAGATTATCAGCAATTACGGGAAGCCTGTTCCGCCACGTTTTAACGATTGCCTTCATGTCATTCAATGAAGTAGCTCTAGTCATTTGAAAGCCTTGATGTATTTGACAAGCTTCTTGTAATTCAGTCACCTGTTTGAAAAAAAAAATAAACTGAAAAGAACTATCCAAGAAAAACAATTGGAGATTATTTTACTTTAGAACATATCTTGCTGCATTGATTGCTTAATTGACTACGACTCACCAGCAGTGTTTTAACTCTAATCATTTTATTTGATGAACATGCAACACATTCTATGCTGGAGGCCAAGAACCAACAGAGATTGTTCATGCATGGCATCATAAGTTATCCATGTAACAATTACTTTATAGTTGTCAGCTTAATGAATGATATAGCAATGAATGACAGAATAGAATGATTTTTATGGATTTTGCTAATCAGACCTTCAAGCAAAAGTGGTGCTCAGCTTTAAAAGAACACCAATACTGCAATAATTTCCAGGAGCCATGAGCTATCGGGGAGTATTAGAAGGCCTTGTGGTTGTATTTGATCATAGTAATCTGCTCCCATTTGGGGCTAACCTTTAGGATAGGGAATTATTATTCAACTGGACAACAACCTCATTCTTAAAGCCCTTGCTGTTGCATTGGGTAATGAAAAACTAGTGATCAACTTTAAAAACATATCGATTATGGCAAGAGTCTCGTAAGAACCATGAACACCGAGAAGTATGACCTTCATATTGACAAATTAAATATTCAAGAAAAAAAATATCAATACTATCTAATTTTAATAACATCAGGCCTGCACTACTTCTGTTTTTGAGCAGCAGGTGGTTGTTTTCACACAACTGCTGGGAGCCTGGCACAATGACACTTCTCAAGTTAAATCCATATGAAAGTTAGTGCTAAGTAATTGACTGAAGATGCTGTTCAAATTAAGAAATTAATTTGTCGCAACTTTCTTATGAAATGTGGCCTCTGCTCTTAATAACGCAGATCCAAAGGAAGTGGGTATGCCTCTACTTGGCAGAACCTTTCCCCATCAAAAAGATAAGCCATTGTTTAATTTATTTCACTAATAAAGTAAATATTTATTGATTAAAACTGAAGTGAAAATCAAAAAAATATACTAGTTTAGATCTTCTGAATAAATTTGTAACAAAAACAAACTTCACTATGACAATGTTGCCGGATAAATAAAGGTTTATTTATTTAATTTATGAACTAAATATGAAGAAAAAATAAAACGTAAATTTCAACTTACTTGCTGAGCTGCTTGCAAAAATGGCAGATGAATGTGAGACACAATATGTGGCAGTCTCTTCCATTCTCTTATGCAAAGTCCTGTTGAAAGTTCAACAAGCTTCTCAACGAGATTCAAGTGTTGTTCGTCAGGGTGACAAATTGCAATATATCCACGGTACAAATTAACCTGCGATGGAGTTTATGTTAATGATATAATTGACTATTCAAGAAACCTAAACATCATTATCTCGAAATAAGTATTACAGAGTTAAAACATAAATTAGATGATTAAATTATAACTAACGACTGCAACATAAACTGTAAACCATCTTTACCTTCCAGGCCTGTTCTTTAGGATGAGAGACTTCAACATGTGCAAGGGCATCTTTCATTGTGGTCCAATTGGGTACACGCCATGAACTCTCCAGTACAAGGAGAGAATTGGCACCCAATTCAGAGTTTCCATATTCTAGGACCTGATCCCATTGGTTTAATTCCTTGGCACATCTGAAAAAAAGATTATTTTTTGTTAAACAGTTTATACACCACTGGAGAATCGTTAAAAAAATTTATCCGTAAGTAATAGACGATTGGCCATACCGACAATTGTGAATACAACTTTAATTACAGTAATAATTTAGTAGATTATAATTAACTTAATTAAAGGAAAGCTTTCATCAATACATAGCTCATGAACATAAATGTGTAGAAAATAATCTATGCAAAATTATAAACTCACATTCCTAACATTGTTAGTTTTAATTTTAGTGATATTCAAGTTTAAATTCTAAATTATTTGAATGTGTAGAACTTTATTTTTGGACCAATGTTTTACATTTTTGTCCACAACCGTATACTGAACAAACGTCAAAGCACCTTCAAAAAATTGGTTTTAGGATTGCTGAAAGACAAGTTTGGAGTACTTCAAAAAGAAAGCTACATGTAAATAGTTGCTTACTTTATCCAATGGTTCTCCCAAAGCATAAGTTCAAAATTAAGTTTTGGACCCAGAGGTCTAGTAGCAGAATCTTGCCGATATTTGCCCATCGCTAACTCGTACGATCCCTGGGCTTGTTCCATAAAACCATGTTGTTCATAGGTCACACCCTGAAAAAATGGATAATTATCTAATTATTGTTATAAAAAAACAAGTACTAAAAATACAACAAAGGTATTCAATGCTTGCTACATTTATAAAAATGCTTTGTGAGAATATGAATGTTTTTCCACGAGAATTATTGAAGAAAAACATCAACATGGAAACTAAAGCAATGAACTGGTTTAGCCCATGTTTAATCATAGTTTATTGCACGATGGTAGAAAAATTCTTGGAAATCAACTATACAATTAGGTACCCACTATACTAATAATTCTTCAAATATCAACATATTATGTAAAATATAACTTTAGTGTATCATTTTATAATGATTGTTGTTCATTTAAAACCAAACAATAACATAAAATGCTTTGCTTTTCACCTTCTCATTAGTGGTCGAGCATCATAAATGGTATGAAGGCCATATGACAGACCATAATGAGACTTACAAACAAATATGGTTGACAAAAAGAACTCACCAATTTTGTCTCTGGGAAATATGCCACAATTTGCCAAAGACCTGACCATAGATCACCTTCACGAAGCAAAGAATACATTTCTGTTAGAGAATCCAACAGCTCTTGTTGTGAGTACTGTAAGCAAAAAAGAGCACATCGTCAATAGAATGTTTAATGTTAGATACATTAAAACAAAAAAAGTATAACATGAGCAGACAATCAAAAAAACAATTGAAGTAAAGAGAAATGGAACACACCTGTTGTGGATTGATAACATTTTCCATTTCCTGTAATTCCTGCATGTCTTTCTTATTGTTCTTAGGAGTATTCAAGGCTCCCTGTTCGAAACAAGCCTGTTCAAGCATCAACGTCATTCTGTGCCACAGGTTGTGACTCTTCCCCAGGTATTTCATAACACAAGGGCGTAAAGCAACCGAAGGTTGGCACTGTGACAGGGCCTCGGTAAATGTGGCCAATGCAGATGGATGACAATCTTTTTGGCAGACATGCGATCCCGAGGTGAGGAATGATTGCAGTTCACTTCCAACACCCTAAAAAATAAAGAGATTTGATTTTTCCCCATACCAGACTAAAATATGTTGGTTCGTTCAAACCAATATGTTTTTAAAGTATTTTCACTCTTTAATTCACAGGGCAATAATGATGTTTATTTCCAAAGCAGTTGTAAGAACTTAATTTTAGTATGGAACTTGGTTATTTATTGTAATTATAGCATGTGTTCCCACAGCTGTTCACAGGACTTTACTTTATAATTAAATATTTACTTAATGAAATATGATAAAATTGCCTCAATGGTTCAAAGTAATAGAACTAAATCTACAATATAATTATTTACCCCAAAACTAAATGAAGGAAAAACAAAAAGATATTTGCTCTGGAATGTATGGTGCATGTAGAAACTTAAAACTTGAAAATGCATAAAAGCCTAAAATTTATCAATCTTACAGTAGTTACAAAAACAAGACCGCAAAAGATTTTAATGCACCACATAAAAACATTTTTTTTTGCCTTCATAAATGATGAGGTTTGCAACTTTTACAAATGACAAATTAATGTAAACTTCCCTTGAGATAGAACTGTCATGTATGACAGATGTCACAGAACTAATTAATTATAGAATAAAAAGTGAATGTGGTATTTAAAACAAGATTTTTTTATACTTATAGCTAACTATATTGCCTTGACAGTTTATGGTACAAGCAACTAAACTAATGAACATTTCTTACTGGGATATTCAAGGGTACATAACTGATAATGGTTTTAG
This sequence comes from Archaeomysis grebnitzkii, assembly GCA_031471125.1. Taxonomy (NCBI): domain Eukaryota; kingdom Metazoa; phylum Arthropoda; class Malacostraca; order Mysida; family Mysidae; genus Archaeomysis; species Archaeomysis grebnitzkii. The sequence continues at coordinate 9,409 of JARUHE010320594.1, read as the reverse complement.
TTTCAGCGATTTGTTCATGTAACCAAAATTATAACCGGCAATACCATGCCATTCCCCATGCTAGTGGGGGAAAATTGTTGTAAAAGAAATTGTCTTTCCTTGGGATATAGTATACATTGAAGATTCGCATCATGTAGTTAAACAACATTTATTGTATACATGATAAACATCTTACATAAAAAATAAATTAAGATTTAGTGCCTAATCATTACAAAAAAAAGAGGGATACAGATCATCCTTGACCGAACCATTGCAATTAAAAATAAGAAGATTACAAGATTTAATAGTCTCTAAAACATACCAGTTGTTTACAACTTTGTGAGCATAACAATGAAGATATTTTTAAATTACTGCTCTCAACTGACCATAGATCACTCTTCAAAATTGCAAATTCATATTTAAAGTGAAGTGAGTTGTCACTACTTGTACCTGTTGCTGTTTCTCGCTAAGAATCTTCCACACACGTGGGAAAAACTGGAGCCACACCCATTCTGCGAGCCATGTTTCCATGTGGCACAACTGTGCAGCAGCTGTCAAGAAATCAAGTGTCGTGACTTCCTTTGCATTCTTGATGAACTTGGCCTGTGTGGGAGAAAGAAAGCAAGTTATTAATTCTTTAATGTGAAATAATCTATATTTATTTTTTCTTTGGTTCTAAAATGACGCATGAAGAACAAAATTATGAGTTTTATAGAATTAAGTGTTTTCTTATCTTCAACAAAAATTTTCAATTGATATTAGTTTTAAGTCATGAAATATTCAAGAGCAAGAACACCTAACATGGGTAAATGATAGAGTAGGACAGTCTCTGCTAGGACATTATAAGCATTTGTGTTTTAAATAATAGTTCCCCACTACAGCACACTTCTATTTCTACTTTTAACCATCTTCATCTGGAAATACATACATCAACTGACCCAACAGATCACATCTAATTACATGACCAAACAATCTTATTTGATTTTTCAATTCTACCAATCAACACATATCTGCTACCTCTCAAAAGATCACTCCATCTAGCCATTAAACATTCCCACAGCAGTGGCCAAGTATTGGCTCCAGTGAAAAATAATAGGTACTTTGCTCTCATATTTTAGAAAGATTTTGGTCTACATACAGAATAGTGCTCCCAGTAGGTATGCTATTCTGTATGTAAACCAAAATCCTTCTAAAAAATGAGATCAAAGTACGGTACCTATTATTTCACACTGATTGGCTCCTTCCACTAAAGTTGTCCTCAGCTAAAAACAATAATAAGTTCTACAATACATACCTTAGTCGTCAGGAGATGTTTAAGACGAGCTTTAGGATTTGTTCTGGTATTGCCAAAATTGGCTTGAGATCCATCTGCTTGTACAGCAGACAATTCCATGTCAAGTTCATCCTATAAGATCAACAAAAACTGTTATAACAACTAATGAACTGGTTCAATTTTTTTGTTTCCATTCAGTAGCCTCATATTAAAAACTAAATCAGAAAGGGCATAAAAAAATTAAAAACATCAATCAATTAAAAAATCATCTCGGAGACAATTTATAACACCTCAGTTCTAATCGAATATAATGAAAAAAAACTAAACTAATACATTAAAAGAATGATTTAACCTATTCAAAAATAATTTTAAAATTTTGAATGATATGTATGTAATCAAGCTATTGTTTAACACTGTCAACAATGACATCGGAAAACTTACTCCTTGTAGGACTTGCAAGCATATAAATCATCTAAAACTTTTGAAATGTTTTTGAATAGGTTAAATCACTTTAGGTTTCTCTTTTATTATATTGGATTAGAAATGAGGCGTATAAAAATAATCTCTTGGTGAATTTTTAATTGAATGATATTTTCTCACTTTTATTACAATAACAATGGCTACGAGATGACCACGTTTTTATGGAATTTCTAGGAAATCATATTTGTCAAAACTATTAGAAAATGAGTCATGGTAGCCTTACCTCTTTATCAATTGATTCCAGATTACCCTCTTGGTCACTGAATTCTTCTTTAATACTAGAATATAGATTGAACTGAGCTTTTTGAGTAGCATCTGCCCAGTTGATAACAGCAGACACGCTGGGAAGAAGATTTTGCGTAGTCGAAATTTGAATTCTTGAGTCTGAAAGTATTTCAATCATTATTAAAGCATGTAAAAATTGAATAAAGGAACAAAATTTATAACAATAATAGCAATGTTAATCACTAATTTGGAAAAATATACAAAGGAATGGGAAACTTCATAAATTATAAATTGGCCTCACTAAAATACCATTTGGTAGCTAAATATAACAAATGTTGATGTAGCAACTATTGAATTATTATTTTTTGTAATTTCTAAGAACCACAAGTGCTTTAAAATAGATATTTTACCAAAAATAATCAAAGTTTAAAATATTTTAAAAATATTACTGCATCAAATTATTAAAAGTAAATAGTTCTATGAAATCAAAAAATGTACATCAAAGCTGCAACCAAATAATTTTTTTTAAAATAATAAAAGCAACACTAACTTATTTTCCTTCCATTTGTGGATAGACCAAGGCAATATATGAAAAAAATCTATCTTAACTGTTTATGTGGTAGAATATTGTTTAGAACTGTACATTTTTAGTTCATAAAAATTTAAAAAATAATTTATCTCTTAAACTTAAAATAAGAATAAACCCATTTTAATAAATATTTGAAACACATCCTCAACAAAACAAATGATTTACCTTCTTGTGTTGTCATGAAGAGCAATTCAATGCATTGTTTAATCCAAAAGTGTGGGCCCATGTGTTCCCAATTTTGAGAGCATGTCATATAAAGGAGTCGCTCATGAAGTTTCGGTCTCATACTCTCGTCGAAAACTTGGAAGAATTTTGCTCTAATTTGTGGTTGGCTGCACCTCAGTCCAGCAAGGAAGGCCGGTTCTAGCTTGGAAGTGATTTCGCTGTTCTTGAACGAGTCTTCTCTGTAGACATAGATGATCAGTTCTAGGAAGTTACCAATCAGCTCGGAATCATCAGCAAAATGCTTTTCAACAAATTGCATCAGTTTAACCAGAAGAATGGACTTCTCCCGAACAGTGGGGCCTTGATTGATCCCATGGATGGTTTTATTTCTCACCCACTCCTCCACAATTTTAGTGATGGCCTTCATCACTTTCACATCAGTTGTTTTCTCGATCAACCCGACGAGAATAGTGCCAATAAAGGCCTTGCGCATCTCCACTCCCATCACAACAACTCTATTTTTTACCAAGTCCAGAGACAAGACCAAAAGCTCACTGTTGAGGACCGTCGTCTCAGCAGATGTAGGCTGGAGGTGTTCTCTTGCCATTTTCTGCAAGACTTTCATGAACGGAGTGATCATCTTGTCAATGTAGAGCGGATTATTCTTGCAAGTGGCCTTCAAGACCATGAGAGGGGCATAAAGAGTGGACGGAGGTGCATTGCTTGCCTTCTCAAAGTTTGACAAACCTTCATAGACCATTTTGGCAATCTTGGCATAGAGATCATCCAACTCCTCATAGCGGGAGACGTTGTTCCCGCCTGAGGTTTCCGTAGGGAAGGTGTCCATGAGTTTGACGAGCAGGAGGTGAACCAGGCGGATGACTCTGGAATTGGAGCAGGTCATGCAACTAGTCAAGCCTTTTGTTAAGTTTTTGAATGCAGCAAGGATTTGTTCCTTTTTCAAAGTGCCAATCAAATATGTCAACACCTCTAGACCCACACAAACATTCGATAGATTGTGATTGGCACTTTCCAGATTTTGGAATAACTTATCAAGCCAAGCAAGTTTTGGGTCAGCAGAAGGCCAGATGTCAGGTTTCAAAGCACGTTTAACTAGCTCAATGCATCTTGCAGAAAGAGCTTCACCAGGTGCTTTGATGGTTTGGGAAGGTGTGCTCTCATTCACCTGACAGGAAAGTCGCAGCAAGAAATAAACCACGGCATCGGCGTGACTCTTATCCATTGGTTTGGCAGAATCAACGCTGCTGCGTGATGTGCTTCCTACCGAGAGTCTGTTTCGTTTTGAGTCACCATCTTGGGATGAAGTCCTTTTTGTCGGACTCTCATTACTTGATAGACAGGAATCGTCTTCCTCCTTGGCTCTTTGTTCTTCCCACTTGATACAGACCTCTGCCAGGTCTACGGCTAATTTACGCTGATCAATGTTAGCAGTGAGTGTGAATCCTAACCTTTGCATTGATTGAGTTATGTGATTGGTTAGGTGATGCCTCACAGGGTAATATACATTGGCATGTCTAACAATCAATTGTAGAATATGGACAAGTTGGCCCACTGAGTGACCCTCTTCTTGGAGAATTTTTCTAGTCCAATGAGTAAGCATTGTATTTCCATCTTCCATTCGAGCTGGCATAGCAGGTGTGAGAATCTCCAAAGCTTGGCTTACTACAGGCCTTGCTTCCATTGCATGTGCCTTCAACAAACTGTGAAACACTTGTAATACAATTCTTTTGTGAATGGCAAATCTTGCAATTATGTGAGAAAGTAATAAATGGCCATGGTATTTAGTTGCCGGATCCACACAGTTTTTGGACAATAAACAAGGCCAGGCGAATGTCATTAGACGACGTAGCTTAAATCCCTGGCGTTTATTGGCCGCATCATGGATGTGGGTTGACACTTGCTCAACCAAAAGACATGATAACTGCAAAAGCAAAATTCGTACAGCATCTGAATACATGAAAGGTTCATCCGGGTTGACAACCTTATTCACAAAGACCGAGACGACATTGTCAGTATGATCTTGATCGGGTAAAGGTGGATACCCGATTAACTCATCAGCTTCATTTCTATGAAGACTAACTGTAAAGCAGGGAATTATCAAGTACTGTAATATTTTGGCTTTCAATTCTTGTTGTACATTCAAGTCTCCAAACTCCTCAACAAACTGGAAGAAAGCTTGTCTTTTCCACTGAACTTTATATGTTTTAGAAACAGTTTGTTCAAGGAAGTCTCTCAAAAACTGGAACTCCAGAATATACCTACCAATGAAAGCTCTTAACAATTGAAATAAGAGCTTGATATCATCTATGTGGTGTTTAAAATATGCCAAGAGAATGGACACAATCATTCGGGGAACTTTCCAGTGCACATATTCAATGTTTTCACCACACTGATGTTTTTTCTGGAATTCATCCGAGTTCCAAACATTGCGTAAGGCAGCGATTAACTGCGGCTGCTTACTCATCCATTGGGAATCGTGTCTTGTGAGCAGCAAGGTCATCCTTACGGCAATGAATTGAATCTGAGAATGTTCGTGGATGTTGGCAGTCTTCTGTGCCTGGATGGCATTCATTGAACTGATCTGAATTGGTATGTTTCCACTGACTAGAGAGGTCAACTTATCTTTCGACTCTTGGAGCTGCTTAATAAAAGGCTCCCCATCTTTATGTCTGACAAGGTATTCAAGATATCTACCCCACTGTTGATCTCTGATGTGTGGGTCGGAAAGGAACAAACTAACCGTTTCTGCAGGATATCTTAACAAAAATTTCATTAAGGGTTCTCTGAAAAGACTACCAGCTTCTATCATCAAACTACGTTCAGTCTGGAGTACAATTTTACTCAATATCTCAATAAATCTTGATGCAGCAGCAGGGATTTGGTGGAAAATTGCTAATATGCCTGCAAAGAGCTTGAGATCGTTTGGATCTTGTCTGCTAGGGATCGACTGGATCCTGTTTATGATATGATTCAAATGTTGAACAAGCTGATCACACAAGTTTTCATGGAATGTAGTGGGAAAGAGTTGTGTCAAATAAGACAGTCGCTGTATAACTGCTAAATTTACACTCTGAACAGTGCACAACTCCTGCAGCAAAGGCCGAACACTGCTATGAATCAACTCCTTAGAAATGGTGCATCCATTTTGGAATTTCTTCAAGCATTCAAAAGCAGTTTCTTGTAATTCTGGATGAGCTGAGTTATTCAGTGATTTGTAAATTGCTTGGAATATTTTATCCTGCATTCCTGGCTCATAATTACAGGCAGATAATGCTCTAAGTGCAGATTTTCTCAATGGTATAAGATTGGTTATGTTCTTATAGCAAGAGAATTTGTTTAAAGCAGAATCGTCTGAATCTACAATGTGATACAACTCGGTGAAGAATATTTTATGTTCTTGAATCTTAAGATCCAAAGTAAAAAGTCGTGGTTCGAGCGTCATACAAAATGTGTTGCCGTCCATCAGTCCTATCTGAACGTTGGCTGGTTGGTGCCGAAGGAAATGTTTCTTTGGTGGGACCATGTCTGCAAGAACCTCTTTGTGTGGCATCATCACTTCGGTGATTCCAATTCCTCTTAATTTGGATAGAACCTTCAAAGAGTGCATGGCCTGTTCACGAACTGTCGTGTTCGAACTTGTCACTTGCCTCACAAGTTCATTCGTAATTTCTTTTAAAGACTTCTCTTGCACCAAGACCATTTCATCTGTATTATTTGGCTCTTTGAGAGGAGAGCAACACACTTGAAGCATTCTTTCAAGATGGGTTTTTGCCATATCAACAGCACCAGCAGAGACTTCTCCAGTTAGATCCATCATTACATATAAATAGGCCCTCAAAAAAGCAAATTGATGCTGCAAAACCCATTTTAGTGCCATGTTCTCAAAGAGCAATTTAATTGCAATACATCCTCCAAGCTTGGCATACCAGGCTCTCTCATAGCAAAGGCTACACATTTTTTCTGCTAAATATTCCATTAGAGGCAACTGACAAGCACGTTCTTTTGTTCCTAAAATATCCGTAGCTGTGTATAAAATTAGCATCAAAGCCAAATGTCCAGGCTTACACAGCTCCTTTTCTTCATGGCCCATAATGACTGCTAGAGCATCAACCAAAACTAATGGATCCATCCCTCGAGCTTTACTCCATTTTCCATTCATAGCAAACGGCCCTGCCTGCTGTGACACTGCAACCATCGTGTAATGCTGAACAAGAGCAACCATCGTAGGCAGCACACTCTTACTCAATTCCTTGATTGCAGCCGCAACAAACATGGCCGTGACGGCCATTTGATGAACCTGTCTGGCTTGATCGTCTGGGCAGCGGTAATACTGGCCATCAAATTTCGGAATTTCTTCTTCTCTGAAGGTGTGATGATGGAACAATTTATTAACCATTGAGTGGTCCTCATCTAATTGTATAGATCCAATCAGGAAACAGCGAATTACCTCCCAGCACTGTTGCCTATACCATGGTTCTGTATTTGAAGTTTTCAATGCTGTGAAGGCAGTTTCAATGATCTTTTCAACAGGGAAAGATATTGGGCTCTTATGATCGGTGAATTGAACGGTAATACATGCACTTGGAATTTCTTGTTCACTGTACTCAAGTTTTTGTGGTTCTATCATCATTTTACGATTACCTCCGCCAAACTTTCCCAACACCCTAAAGGCAACTTGTGCAATCTGATCTTGAGGATTTCTCAGCGTTTTCCACAATGCTTGCATTAATTCGGCTCTTACAGGTTGAATATGCTCATACAAAAAATCTGGCTGAAGATTGTCAACACAAAGTTCAAGTGTTCGTAATCCTTGGGATATTAATATTTGAGAGCCATTTAGTGCAGACACCAATGGGTCCATTAACATCGGTAAGTAAGGCAACAAAGAAGACAACCTGACTGGCACAGTCAAACACAGCTCAACAAACAGATCCTTCATGTGTTGTTTGTGTAAGCCACTTTGCAAACTGTTCAGGCCCTGTAACAAGGTAGGCAAAAGAGGCAGAAACTCTTGATACAACAGGTCATGACTTCCTCCACCAATTGATCGAAACAATGCTCTCAACAATAAGAAATAGTTGTAAGGATCTTTTGCACTCATAGCCAACTCCATTGACCTATTAACAATTTGGTGCAAATGAGGCTTTAACATCTGTTCATTGACCGCAGCAAATAGCGACACCGATCCGAAAACTAGTTTGAAAAGTTTTAAATACAGGGTTGATCTTTCAACGGGAGTTCCCATCTCCTCCATATGGCCGAGTAAATACTCTACCAAAATAGTCGCGAAAATCGGAGACATGTCTGCATTGGCTAGGAAAGAATTTGCCACAATCTGAAGAGAGTTGTTCGAAAATATTCGCTCCACGACATAGTCGATGGTGGTAGAAAATATTTCTTTAAAAGTCGATGGACTAGTCATGAGAAAGACGCCTGCAAAGTGTTCCAGTACCTCTTTTTCCTCCTTGGAGCGTACAGTCTGTGACACCTGTCCCCTCTGTGGAAAGGGTTGCTGTGCTGTGCCAACTATGCTCAATGTGTATATATCCAGGGCTTGCATTGCCCACTTCACAAACCGAATGAACACCAAAGTTTCTTTTGGTTGGAAAGCCTTATTGAAGCCACCTACCGTTGGGTCAAGCGATGACTTACATGATGCACATCCCCAAGTGATTGTTTTAACACCTGACACTAGAGTTTTTACCAGGGCACGGCAATCGGCGACACTATAACTCTGAGTGGCATTCGGCAAGTAAGCATTTCTCGCCACATCTTTAGTATCACCCTCAGGTATAGAGTCTTTGTTGTCTTCTTGCTTCGCATCTGAAGACGAAGAACAAGAACTCCAACTAGAATTACTCGAACTTTGAACACTTGAGTTTTGTTTGTTTCTAAGATGAGGTAGCTGCAGTTGGGCGATAGTCTTGAATTTGTTCACAAAAACGTGTAGCATCCTTACTAGCAAATCCCGCCCTGCCCCAGGTTCTACTTGGTTTTCAGCACTTCTCGTTCTAATACAATCAACTAAATTGAGCAATAGCTTGCAAGACATGGTTTGAATACTCGTGGGAAGGGTCTCATCATGAATATTTTTGGAAAACAAATGTACAGCTCGGGTCAAAGCGTTCATATCCAATTGTTGGCGAACATGGTGTACTAAATCTGCTAACGTAGAATAAGCCAATGGCCTCAAGGTCTCATATGCAGTCCAGCCTTTTCCAAACAAAAGATTTTCATCAAACAGCTTGTCGATGTGTGGTACAAAACCTACAAAATGAAAAGATTTTAATATCATTATTTGCAATAAAGAAAACTTTACAGAAAATTCTACATAATAGTTAATGATTAACATTTTGCCAGCAGAAAATGATGTGCTTTAGTGCTTGTTCATGTTTTTGGGATGAATATAGACTGAAAGTTAAAAAGAAAGTTTCTCCATAAAAGGAAATTTACAAAATATAAAATAACTAGTCATAGATGACCATTTATCTCGTATGAAATAAAATTTTATTGATTAACCCTTTGAGGACCGCTGGTACATATGTGTACCAAAAGTTTAAGTAATTTTTTTTTAGATATTCAAGTTATCGAGAACTAACTTATATTATTTAAATATAAATACAAATTATAATGCGTGATTAAATCACGCATTATAATTTGTATTTATATTTAAATAA
>JARUHE010320583.1:0-11464 GCA_031471125.1 Archaeomysis grebnitzkii | reverse complement strand
GTTTGTGTGTGTTTGTTTGTTTGTTTGTGTATGCTTATGTGTGTGCGCGTGTGTGCCCGCGGTCGTGTATATATATATATATATGTGTATGCATATGTATGTATATGTGTGCGTGCGTGTGGCTCTATTACACTGTCACTCACTGTGTTTTTTCCCTCATTCCTCACAGCCATAAATCAAAGAACTTCTATTCATTCTTCACAATTTACGACTTTTCAAACTTTTTCACAAACTTAGGCGAGATTTTCGCTCGTTTATTTCCAGTGACACAATTTGTTTTTCCCGCCAAATTTGTTAATTATAAATAATCGTCTCATAATTATAACCTTTGTAATATTTAATTATATAATAATGGAGTATTATCGCTTCCAGTACAGTCGACGACAAAAACCTAAAAAGACTCTTTCTATTTTAAAAAAATTGAGGTTATTGAGCGTTGTTAAAATTACTTTCACATGTCAATTGTAATTTGTGTTGATTTTTTACCCTAAACGTTGTTTAAATTAGTTTGATTTGTGTGAAATGTTTGGTTAATTTATCAGTGAAGATATTTTTGTGTTTAATCAAATGTGAATGTTTTTCTTTCGTTTTTTGTTTAGATAAACTTACTAAATAATTTGAAAACCTATTTTTTTATTAAATTCTTTTAACTAAGAATAGTATATGTTCTTTTTTTCGAATAAGACATAAACATAAGATATACAAATATGCTTTTTCCTTTTTGATGTGATCAACTGAATCTATTGTATATCATTTATTTCTTTATTTTGTTTGTTTTATGCGATCAACTGAATCTATTGTTTCATTTATAATTTATTTTATTTTGTTTTATGTGATCAACTGAATCTAATGTATCACTTATATTTTATTTTTTTATGTCATGTTATCAGCTGAATCTATTATATGAATTGTTTTTTTATTTCATGTGATATGTTAACTTATATAGAATATAAAGACGAATTATTCTGAAGTTATATTTAAATCCCAAAGATGTTTTGGCTTCTATTTTCTGATAAGTCTTTAAGTGTTTTATTTTTACATTTCTCTGTTTTTCAATCACAAACAATATTTAATTTTTCTTTCACTTGACATGAAACACAAATGTGTGTTACTGATGAAATATTTCAAGATATTGAAATCTTTTTCATCAAAATTAATGTTGATGAACAAAAGTTATAACTTAGATATTGCGAATTAAATAATTACAATTAATTTCTAATGATTTTTTTTATTGAAAGAACTATCATAATGAGTTGAAAGCTATTTCGTATAAACTAACTGAAAAACATATCAAAATATGGCCGTCTATATCATAAACAGTTTTTCCTAAGTTAAACCATTAAGATACTTTAATACAACATAATTATTTTTGGTATAATCCATTGAAATACAAATTAACTGCATACAAAATATTTTAAGTTAAGAATTTTATTGAAACACATTAGAATATAGATACAAAGGATATTCTATAGAATTTGGTGTTCCAATGAATCACCCATCCATGTACTAGCCACCCAATCGGTGTTTCCACAAGCACGTGTTCGGTGTCTACACTGGAAACATTTGACTAATCGTTTATGTCTAAGCTAGTCAAAATTTACATTTTGGCTAAGTTAGTCAAAATTGACATTATTAAATTGACTACTCTTTTATGTCTAAGCTAGTCAAAATTGATATTATTAAATTGACTAATCTTTTATATCTAAATTAGTCAAAATTGACATTATTAAATTGACTAATCTTTTATGTCTAAGCTAGTCAAAATTTACATTATTAAATTGACTAATCCTTTGTTAACAGTGCACACTTTCAATCAAATTTCTTGTGATCCAATCAAAATCGAATCATATTGTACCAATGTGATAAGCTTTTGTTACATTTATAAGAAAGTTGATTGGATCAAAAAAAAGAAAGTGTGCACTGTTAACAAAAGTTAGCCAATTTGATGATGTAAATTTTGACTAACTTAGTCATAAAAAGCTAGTCAAGTGTTTTCAGTTACATGAAGGTGTTTAATAGTAGTACATTACAAAAATAAAATACGTTACGAAGTCTAATAACCGTACATCTAAATTACCATTTTGAAGCAAGTAATAATATATCTAAGGTTATACTTTTGAAGTTAATTTTTCTAATATAATTATAACTTGCTTCTTATAATAAAATATTATTTTAATAAAATGCTAATGTTAATCTATATAAAATGTAATTTTATAACTCAACACAAAAAAAACTTCAACAACTAAAACAAAAATAAAAAAATAAACGAAAGTTTGAGAACAAAATTGAACAGACCTTCAATCATAGAAATTATAAAACTTATAAAAATTCTAACAAATGTTAATGGATTTTGGTTTATGGCTTGAAACGTCATCGTAAATTCAAGTTAATATATTATTGTATTATTAATTTTCTCATAACTCATAATGATGTATAATAGTAATAGTATAACAATGTCGCTGTAATAATAGCGTTAGAAGTATTATTATTTTCAGACCTGACATTATTACATTTATATCACATGCTGCTATTTGTAATGATATATGCGACTGATAGTAACAATAATCATAACAATAATAATAACAATAAAAATGATATAGTAATAAGTGTTCATTTCAATATCTATTATTCATACAGGTGATATATTCATTTTTTATTATTATTTATTGCTGGAATTAAATATTGGTGTTATCAATGGTACAGTTTTAGAATATTTTGTGGTACTTGTTATCGTGCTATGCAGTACAACTAAATATTTAAGAACTGAAAACAGACTAAATGGTTTTAAAAATTCTAGAAACACAAGAGGAATGAACTATTCCAAACACTAAGAATAACATATAAAGATTATTCACATAAAATTGTTGCCCTCGTGTGACCAGAGCTAACTCATTAAGCTCTCGATCACATAGCCTGATGAGCGAGCTCTGGTCACCCAAGGGCCGCAATTGGATGTATTTATTCACACTTCTGCCCGCAAAACTTTCAAAAATCTAAGAATGAAGTGTAAAATAAAATAAAACTTTCAAGAAACCTAGATTATACAGATTAAAATTAAAATGTTAGTTTTGTAACATAAACAAAAAATTGCTTTAAAAGTTAAGACATTTATGCGTCTTTGTTTTTAGGTTTAGACATAAAACAGAAATATTTTCGACCTTAAAACCCAATAAAAACAGGCCTGCCTCGTGTCTCATTTAAGAGGCATGTCGATGCTAATCTACGTCGACGTTTTCGTACAAACAAAACCTTTGAAAAGGGTTAAAAAAATTCCAAGAATTTCCACAACAAATGAAGTCTGATTTTATGTGTAAATTTATTTCTATACTTTAAAGTATTTCTTAAGAGTATGATTGTTTTTTGTAGTGGTAGTTGTTATGTTGTTTATCTTACGAAAAGTAAACCCGATGTTGTGATAAAAAGAAAATTTATTTTAATTTTATATTGATAGCTCATTTTGTAAAATAAATATTTGTGCAAACATAATTATTTGTAATTCAAACTTTGAAATAAGGTTTCAAGATGTTTCAAAAGAGAAAAGAGAGAAGGCAATATGTTAAACAGAGATCAGAACTCAATGCAATTCATATAAAGTATAATCCACAATGTAGAAATCACTGTATGGAATACATAAATAAAACTAAAATATGAATTACAAATCATGTATAAATTTCCATATAAAGTGTGCTAAAAAGATTCATACATAAGAGCTTGAAAATAAAATGCGATAAAAACAAACATATAATTTACATCAATTCAAGCTTACCATAAATATTGACACTTATTGTAATACAATATTTTAAGTGTCATGAACACTGCATGACGCATGATTTTTTTCGATGCCTTTCAAATATGAATCAATACAACTGACAAGCCTTTACAATCAGGGAGGCAGGTAGATACAAGCAATCAATTTGTACAACAGTTCGAACAGGCAAGCTTGCTCACACAGAAACAATTATTCATGCGTAAAATGACATTTGTGTGTCTGTGCTCATGCACATGTGTTTTTGAAAATCATGCACCTATGCTCAAGTAATTTGGTTTGCATTTATGTAAAAATAATTTATTCAACAAAACAGATCTAAATTTAAACATACAAATACACAACAAAGAATCGTGTTTTATGTACTGCATTTACGTACGTACATATATTTAAAAAGGCAAATATACGATATACTTTAACAAAACTTTGTATTGAAGCTCATTAGAGTAAAAAGTTGTTATCACGTTTAAACAACGTTATCAGATATTTATACAACGTTGGCTTCAATATTAATTCCAATGTAAAATTTTTGCAAAATGCAACGTTTTAATGCCGTTTATATTGGGTGTGTTGCTTAACAAACCTTAGTTCATCTCTTAAACAATGGCTGAAACGACGTTAAATGCCCACTGGGTTAGAGAAACAGTCAATGGTGTGTATATTCCTTTGAACTAAGTATCTATACCAACACATATAATACACATACCCAGTGTATTGTAAATACATGTGTATACATGCACACATGTAGTACGCAAATATCTATATGCTAGAAACAAATATGTGACTATGCAGCCATATAATAAACATTTGCCCCGGTATTAGAAATAAATATACATCCCAGCGAACATATAATTATCATGTAATTATGTTCAATGAATAAGTACACTGTTATGCACACTCATGAATAATAAGGATCTGTCCATTCACACATAAAAACATGTGATCATGCTCAAAAAAACAAATACGTGTTCATGCACACACATAACAAGCATTTGATCATGCACCATACACACATACATGCTCATGCCCACACATAAATGCATATGATTATGCATGCCCATAAAAACATGTGATCATGCATACACATAACAAACGTGTGATCATGCACAATAAACAAATACGTGCTCATGCACACACATACAGACATATGATCATGCATGCCCATAAACATGTGATTATGCATACACATAACAAGCATGTGACCATGTACAATAAACAAATGCGTGCTCATGCACACACATAACATGCATTTGATCATGCATACACATAAAAAACATGTGATCACGAAGACACATAACAAAAATGCGATTAAGCACAATAAACAAACACATGATCATGCACAATGAATAAGCACATGATCATGCAGACACATACCAAGCATGTGATTATGCAGTCACATAACAAGCATGTGATCACGCACAATAAACAAATACGTGCTCATGCACACACATAAATAAAGGCATAATCTGAAAGAGAAGGTTACTCGTAGAAGGTATTTGCAGGGAGACAATAATTCACATTGTAATGACAGTTTTATGAGGGCAGCATAGAGAGCGTTAGCTTGTAATGGCCATAAAACATCAGAGCTATTCACTGCAAAACAACTATTTATCTTTACATGGCTGAGAGACACGGCCCTAGAGACTCAGGCTGAGATGAGTTATAGACACATTTTACACGAGAGTTATAGACACATTTTACAGGAGAGTTGTAGACACATTTTACAGGACGGTAAATCGAAAAGTTTATAACTTCTTGCCGGCCTTCGTTCAAAGCGGCGCGTGATATATTGAACTTCTTTCTCTCTTTGGACTATTGTCGGATTTATTTGAGCAAATATAAAATAGATCATTAATTATTATTATTATCACAAGTAAATAAATTTTCTTTATTGAAAAAATAATTTATTGGCTATTGAGTGAGAAATCAATTGATGAATGGTTTGAATTATGTTTTTAATTCTTTGTACACAATTTTTATTGTATTTCATTTGAAATTAAAGGTTACAAGCGTAAAGGTATGTATTTCTTCTTGAAATTCTCTTTCTTTATTAATTGAAATTCAGAGTCGGTTTAAAATATAAAATATGAGTTACTAAATTTGATATCAGTTCTATTTAAATATTTTTGGACGGTAACAAAAAGTTGGTTAAGGTAGATAGCTATAATTATTTGACGGCGTTTATGTTTTAATATGCATAAAAACATTAGCACTATTCAACATAACCTTTGATATACATGTATACTGTATATGTTTGCTTCTATTTTAGGTATACAGTAAAAATCTTGAAACGTAGACCAAAATGTTGTCTAGGTTATAGGAATAATCTCCGTCTCATACCGATTTAACGCCGTTACCCCTGCCTTTGTGTCACGTTTTATTTTTATACATAGAAATGATGTAGATGTTTTACGATTTGTCTGTTCCATGATTCTACGTTTTAGGAACTTTCTAAGTTTTTTTATTCTACGTTTCAGGAGTTTTACTGTACCAATAAACTATATTATCGTTCATATTCTAAAAACAATCGGGAATTAAGTTTCATTAAAATGTTCTACAATTAAATACGATTGTATACGATCAAATAGACGAATCGTATACGATTCTGTATATAATGTTTGTGAAATAAATTGTCTTAAACATACAAAAACTAAATTTAAAAACAACGCCAATAGTTTTCAACTCGAACAATTTTATTACGTTGTGACTTACTTTAAGTAAAAAATAACTATTAATTAACTATTAACCTGAATTGGTCATTAATTGCTAAGCAGTCATAAATAGTTAAGCCTTCTGACGATAAGGCGGGGAAACGTCAGGTATAGTTAGCTTACCTAACTATAAGGCGTGGTCCAGTTCTTAATTTTCTTTGGTAACTTTAACATTTATTGCAAATTAGTTTCAATGATTTATTTTGTTTATTTACGAAGCTTTAAATATAAAACATAACCAAATTAAAAAAGTGTAGGTTATGATAATTTTAATATGTTATTTTTGTTTTGAAAATGTATTAATTTCGATTTAACAATGATTAATTCATATTTTTAAAATATGATTTTATATAAATCTGTTTTAATATCTTTAAACAAAACTTAATTATTTTTATTTTCATTATTATTTTTATTATTTTTACTATCTATAGACAGAAACCAAGATAATAAGTAGTTAATGGAAGCATTTTTATTAAATTTTAAAATTAATAGTCACGCTATATATTAATATATATTAAAACATTTTTAAAACGCTTAACATTTCTTTTGAGCTAGATTTAAAACGTTTCAGCTTTATTTAAAAGTAAATTAAAAATGCTTCACATTTATTTTAAATCAAATTTAAACGCTTGAAATTTATTGTGAAATAAATATAAAACGCTTCATATTTGTTTTAAACTAAATTAAAAATGTTCCACATTTATTCTAGAATAAACTTAAAATGTTTCACATTTATTTTAATTAATAATTACTTATTTATAAAGAAGAAAACCAATACGAACCATCAGGCTGAAAGTTCAGTTCATCGGACATGTTTTATTTTTTGCGCCAGATTGAATTCATAAAAAATAGAAAATAATAGCAATAAATTAGAAATAAGTTTCCAGAATATTTATAACAGATTTATATTATACTTATATTATATATTTACATTATATTATAATATAGATATAATTTAAAATAAATTTATAATATAGATATAACGCATTTTAAATACATTTATAATACATCCCTGAAACGTCAGATGTAAAGAATTCTTTACAATCAATAATGATTATTTTAATACAAACTGTAATGCATTTCGATCCTTATGACTATAACGTCAGATATAAAGAATTCTTTACAATCAATAAGGACAATTTTAAAACAAATTGTAATGCATTTCGACCCTTATGACTATTAGCCTGGTCGTTATAGGGATATACTTACAGTTAATTTATCACAAACTTATACTATAAATGGGTTGAAAATAGCACAAGTGAGGTAAGCTCTATGTTGTTTGTATATAGATTACCTAACTTGTGCTGTTTTCGATCCAAATATGTCATCGGGCAATGCCGGATACATTTTATGAGTTGTGTGCGTCATTAGTGCAGATAAATGGGCTCAGCGGAGGAAGTGACGAAACCCATTCATGGATGACACCTCAACAGTGCCTGGCACCAAATAAGGGATGGCACTCTGGCATGGCCATGGCATCATGGTTCGGGGTGGGTTGTGGTCTTGTGGTTATAGTTTTTATGGTTTTATGGCTTGTATTTACGTTAGTTTTGTAATTTTTGTAGTAGGTTTCATTCATTTGTGTAGGCTTTGAGGTTTCTCTTTGGTGCTGTAGTTTTGTAGGTTTTTTGGTTTCCTTAGGTTTTAGGGATTTGAAGGCCTGGTGGTTTTGCATCTTCCATTGTCATTCCTATGTCATTTTTATATGTTTTGTTATTTGTGTATTTCAATTATTTTTGTAGTTTTATGGTTTTACGTGATTGACTTTTTTTGTATTTATAACCTGCACAGGCTTTATAGGCCTTATGGGTTCTTAATTATATAGTGTTTATAATTTTTCTTTTAAGTGAATTCCTTAGTATATTATTTTATTCTTTTTTTTCACTAATTTAAAATATTAATTTAATAAAATTGTATATTGAAATTTTGTATACATATTTTTATATCAATGTATTGCTTTTTACTTTTTACATTGACGAGCAAAAACCTTGCTTTAACTTTGTGTGTTAAATTTGATACATGTATCAACAATAACACAAGTGAGGTAAGTTCTATGTGGTTTGAATGTGGGTTACTTCACTTGTGTTACTATCGAGCCACTTATGTATTACAGTAAAACTCCTGAAACGTAGACCGAAATGTTTCTACGTTATAGGAAGAATCTCCGTTTCAGCCATACAGATTTAACACTGTTACCCTTGCATTTGTGTCACGTTTTCTTTGTATACATATAAATGTTGTGGACGTTTTAGATTTTCTCCGTTTCATGATTCTACGTCTTAGGAATTTTATAAGTTTTATTATTCTGTACTTCAGAAGTTTTACTGTAATGGATTTTTACAAATTTGATTATTTTTAATATTATCAACAATGTTTACATTTTTTACTTCCGCCTAATCTTTTTTATAGAAGTTCAGAATCGTTTTATATTTATTTCATTGATGTAAAAAGATCACTTATTTGTCAAAATTATTTAATTTTAACCTTTAAGCAAACAAAAAAGTTTATTATTAATACCGAAATGTCAAGAAAAACAATAATTTTTTGTTATTTCAAGTTTGACATTTTAAATATACTTTCAATTCTACAAAGAGAATATTATAGAAATTGTTGAATTATTAAGCGAATCATATCCCCAACTAATAATTTATTTTTGAGCTTCTTTTTAAACAGCAAATGTATTTTTCAGAATATTTAATTTGTATTATTATTTTCTTTATTATGAATCGCGAGGTAAGCGAAGTATTCATTACACTGTCACCTATATTTGTCGTTGTTTTTTTTGTGTAGACGTTTTCTCTAATGGAAGATAAAGGGCGATTTTTATCGCACATTTCGTTCACTTGCACTTTTTTATACTTATTTATGATTCAATAAACAAACATAAACGTTTATGGTTTTGATATTATTCTATTATTTATATAAAATTCTTACCAAAAAAGTGGTATACGAAGAAAAATAAAACATTATTTTTTCAATTATAAATATTAAGTGGTAGATAAAAAACGTTGACAACCAGAGATGTAAATGTAATTGAAGGTTTACAGTTATTTAATTCATTGAGGCAATTTCTATATTGAATGTTTTGAAGCTGAATATTTACCAAGCATAATGTGAGATTGCAAGTGGATCCGATACATGGATGATGTATTCACAATTATAACAAACAACATTAATGCTGAAGATTTGCTCAATGAATTAAATAATTGTAAACCTTCAATTACATTTAAATATAAAAAGGAGAAGGAAGGAAGACTACCCTTCCTCGATACAATGGTCATAAAAGATAACATAAACAACGCATTCAAATTTACAGTTTACCGAAAACCAACGCACTCAAATTAATGCATACCTGCTTTCTCTAATCAAGATAAACATGTACAAGTTGCTACCATTACACACATTTTTTTGAGAGCATACAATGTCTGCAGCCCAGAATTTATTGACGAAGAAGTTGAGCACATTTGGAGAGTTTTTAAAAGATTTTGGTATACAGATATAACCATAAAATGGCGCATAAAAAGGCCAGATTGAAATATTTTAGAGTAAATACTCAAAGAATAAATGAAATAGATAAAAAAAAAATATCTAGTAATACCAAAACCAAATGATTTGAAACTTCCTAATAGACTGTTTGAAAACATACAATTAACAAACAAAGGTGGAAATAACTTAAAATGAATGTTTAATAAAAATAAATTAGATAAAAATTGTTCAAATGCTGGTATGTACAAAATTGAATGTTCATGTGGATCATGCTTTGTTGGAGAAACTAACAACTTTGTTAGAAGAATGAACCAACATAGATATGATATTAGAAGATTCAATGACGATAGTCCAATCGTAAAACATATGACAGAGAATGAAAATCATGTAGTTAATATTAAAAAGAGTCAGCTAATTATAAAAGAGAATGATATATTTAAACGAAAACTAATCAACATTTAACCAACAGTCCGCTAACTTTAATCAGCACCAATATTCTTACGATCTAGACAGCTTTTCGAGAAAACTTGTAACAACGCATGTACCAAAGATCAAAAAGATGATCCAACAACATTTCAATAACCCAGACATAACATGATTTTGTAACTTTGTATGCATTAATTCATTTTTGTGATTTTATATACATGACTACAGGATTTTGTTCTTATTACTTGATTTTGTTAAAAATTTTAGAAAAGTTGAAGAAGGTGGATCGCCCCCCGAGACGTACTTTGTTTTTAGTATTCTTAATGGAAAAAAACGAAAAACTAAATTACAAGTTTTTAATAATAAAGATTTTTTGCTTCCACAATAAAATGATTGCTTTTTTAAAAATGTTAAACAGAAAACGTACGACACTAAATTTATCTAACTGTTTAAGTGCTTTTTGGTACTTAACTCGATTCAAAAGTATCCCAATAAGCAGAAACATCGATCAAAAACTAATCTGTTTATTTTAGTATGAAAATTTGACAGATCAAAAAGTTTCATTATTCAGGGTGGAGATAAAAAACAGCACTAAGACAAACTAAACGGCTAATTGATATCAAAACACGTGAAAAATTCGACGATAGTTTCCGACTGGGAAACTACTATGGTACATATATATGGGTTATTACAATTTTGTTGGATAATTTTTTTGATCTCTGCTCAGTCGGAAATTATCGTCGAGTTTTCTACCTGTTTTGATATTAATTAGCCGTTTATCGTTGTATTAGGGCTGTTTTTGATCTCCAACTTGAATAATGAAGATTTTTAATACCGTTACCTTTAACAACTCGACACTAAAATAAACAGATTAGTTTTTGATCGATGTTTCTGTTTATTGGCATACTTTTGAATCGGATTAAGTACCAAAAAATATTTAAACAGTTAGATAAATTTAGTGTCCTAAATTTTTCCATTTCTGGTCCTTTATATCTTAAAAGTTCCTTAAATGGTACTCATGAGGTATTCAAAATGCTTAAATCGACTATGCCTCGACTATAAGGTATCTCGTTTT
>JARUHE010320572.1:0-11464 GCA_031471125.1 Archaeomysis grebnitzkii | reverse complement strand
AAACAATGTTTGAATGTCCATCCTCGAAAACAAATATTTAGTTCAAACGATTTAATCAAATTGAATTCGAACAAGTTTCTAAAGTCAACGAAATGTTCGAAATATTCAAAACAACAAAAGAAAAATAGGTTCGAATTTAACAAAAAAATCGAGTGAGTTACAAACAAGGATTGAGCTTATTTAGGCATACTAGATATTTTTACTCTTTGTTTGTTTGTTTGTTTGTTTGTTTGTTTTGTTTGTTTTGTTTGTTGCTGCTCTGTTTTTGTTTGCTATTAGTATTTTTAATAAATATAAATGATTAAATAACTAAAACAAATGAAAAATACATAACATTATCGTAAAAATAGTTTAAATACTATTAAAAAGTAATAATGAACATACCTTAAATATAGTAAATAAAAACTAACTAAATAAAAAAAAATATAGCTGACAAAATACCTCCCAGTGGACAGCCAACGTAGTTTCAACCATTGTTCGAGAATTGAACGGAGGTTTGTTAAACAACAAGCGTCATTAAAACATTGCACTTTTCAAAACCTTTGTCATTGGAATTGTTATTGAAGCCAACATTGTATGAACATCAGGTAACGTTTTTTAAACGTTATAACAACTTTTTACTCTAATGAACTTCAATATAGCGTTGTATGAACATTTTTAAAACCACGTTGTTTAAACTTGTACGTTTGTTGATCTATGGTT
Organism: Archaeomysis grebnitzkii; assembly: GCA_031471125.1. Classification (NCBI taxonomy): domain Eukaryota; kingdom Metazoa; phylum Arthropoda; class Malacostraca; order Mysida; family Mysidae; genus Archaeomysis; species Archaeomysis grebnitzkii. The sequence continues at coordinate 10,762 of JARUHE010320572.1, read as the reverse complement.
ACATAAACGATGTTAATGTAACGTTGAGTATAGGTTTGTTGTGGAATAGGTATAAACAGATGTTTCAGAAACGTCAAATAATGGTTAGTTGAAGCAACGTTGTTTTAAAAACGTTCATATAACGTTGTATAGAATTTGATTATAGTAAATGTGTACGGAAAGTTCTTATAACGTTTTAACAACATTATCAGATGTTTATACAACGTTGGCTTCAATACTAATTCCAATGACAAAGATTTTGCAAAATACAACGTTGTATAAATGTTAGAAGATTCTAAAACAATGTTGTAATAACGTTGTGGCAATGTTAAAATTTCTGTTGGATTGGTAACCAAGGTAATAAGTATCCGGGTAACGAACATCTGGATTCAACATCGAATGACGGAAACATTAAAGAAAGAAAAAAATATTTAATTAACTTTTCTTAATTGAAATTAAAAGAACAAAAACAATTTTGTTGTTTGTTTATTAATTAAAATTAAAATTAAATTGAATTAAATTAAATTAAAATTAAAATTTATATTAAAAAACGATTAATTCATTAATTAAAATTAAAAAATTAAAAATAAGATAATTTAATAAATATTTATCAATTAAAATTAAAAGAAGAAGAAATAATTTTATTATTTATTCATTAATTAAAATTTAAAAAAAATCATTTTTTGTATTTGTTTAATCATTAATTAAAATTAAAGAATTAAAAACAAGATGATTTATTAAATATTAATTAATTAAAACTTGAAAAACTAAGAAAGTATTTTATTAAATAAACATTAATTAAAACTAGAGATAACACAAAAAACATGAATAAATATTTTATTTCAAAAATCATTCATTAAAATAAAAATAAAAGTGAAGGCGAATAAAACACTGAGAAAAGTTTGCAGAAAAAATGAGTAAATGAAATTGTTTAAAATGTTTGGAACTGTCAAATTAATATTTTCTAAATGAGGAAACATTATACCTCCATTAGGAGTTTAATTTACTTTTTTTATTATTTTTATTGTTATGTATTTTTTAAATTGTTCTCTCGTGATGATGCAACACATATTAATTATGGTTATATGCCGCCTGTAATTACTGTTGCAATTGTATTGCTGCCATTAAAAATAATAATAATAAGTACTATTACGATTGCATTGCTGCCATTAAAAATAATAATTATAAAAACAATAATAACAATTACTAATACAATTGTATTGATAATATATATTAAAAAAAATATTGGTTACGATTTCAATTCAATTTCTATAATTAACAAAAATAACATATAAGCTTATTTATTTGATAGCCATTTACAAGCTCACAACTGTAATGTTGAGCCAAAGTTTATATTACATAACATTAAGGTTGCATAGTTTCGAATGTTTAGTTAGTAAAAACGAAACTAGATGTAATAAGAACATGGTTAATTTGAGAAAATGCGTCTAGAAATGTACTTCATTTTCAAAAATGTACATTGATTACATTAACTAACATCCTAGTATGGCGCACCTTGTGCTGAATAAATTAGCTTATGTTTTCATAACTAGTAAACCCTTTAACTATAAGGCCCTTCTTTACTAAAAAAAATTAATTAAGATGGTATATTTATGTGAAAAATGGCAAATTGCAATTGCCATTGCGAATTGCATTCACTATGTTCTTACTTACATTGGTTAACCGAAGGATTAGTGCGTTGGCTGTTCAATTTAGATCGATCAGGAATTTTAGTGTTGTTGCCACATGTATATTTGTTGGTATCATAGTCAAATGTTGTGTTGGGCGTGTTTCATAGATTGTAACTATGATACCAAGCACAATACAAGTGGCAATAACGCTAAAAACAAGATAAATCTAAACCGATCTAGATTGAACTGTAAACGGAACCATCACAACGTATACACAACGTACACACAACATACACACAACGTACACACAACGTACACACAACGTACACACAGCTGTATCAATCAAGTTTTCGAAGGTGAAAATAATTGAAGGCAATACAAGATTATTTTATTTAACAATTTATTTCTTTCTATTCTTAGAACACACAAGGCTAGATTTCAACTACGCGATTTGTCGCTAGCTTTTTAATTTTACGCAAAATAAGTGAGATATTAATATTTTTCAAGTTAAGTATTTTCAGTACTTTTTTATTGTGATCTAAAGTAGGCGATAACTAGATCTAGAGTAGGCCTTAGCTAAAATATATAACCTAAGGGCATTTTTATACAAAAAGAGTTGATGAGCACTATCATAAAATGGTTTAGATAAGAACTATGATCTAAAGGTATAAGTTTCGTCTCATGATAACAGAAAAACTAAACTTGAGCAAGGTGAGAAAGAGTGAACAGTGAATTATGAACAGTTTAGCAGCGCGTTTAACCATTCAATAAGGGTGTTAGTTTTTGTTTTCAGGATGTTCTATAGACTTCAAATTTTTGAGATAATATTGACTTTGTTATTTAGAAGAAATCTCTTTGTTGATCAAACAAAATATCTATACAGGAAATATAAAATAAATCTCCATAATCAATTTTTGAATTTTTATTTATTGAACATGAATCATGAATGTATATTTATATAATTATGAACAATATAGTTTCAAGATTTTTTTGTGAAATGAATATTTGTTGAAAGAATAAGTTTTAAAAGATCTGTTTAGACATCCATCAGTAGAAATATAGGAAAACATTTCAAATTATTATCTTACAGATTTTTTTTATCTTATGTGAGAAAACAATTATATAATACATATATTTACGGACTGAAAACTGTGAAATACCATGATTCTGAGTCACATAGGCTATATAAGACACATGATTCTGTGTCACATAGGCTATATAATAATAATAATAATAATAATAATAATAATCCATTTATTTCTGACAAAATGTCAGGTATTACATTATATTTACTTATATTTACAATATTTTACAAAATATAATAGATTATTGTGTTTATATTTTACATTTTATGTGTTTTGATGCGTTGCAACGATTTTCGCATTTTATATTTAAAAGAATTGATCGTTTGCTCATTTCATTGAGAGAGCTGCGAGTTTGTTTTATAGCTGTGAACGTATGATATTTTGCTACAATTATATATTTATATTTATATTATTAATTAGTTATGTTATAAACTTATTTTTATTGTTCTTTTTTGTTTATTTCACTGTACAAAATTAAATATCCAATGTACACTAATCATAGTGCGAAAAGCATAGGATTATGTGCAAGCAGCTGTTGACATATTCTAAATATAAACTTATATTTAACTTCCACAGCAAAAAATAATTTTGTTCATAAATCAACATTGTATTTTATAACTATTGCAGTCAATTACTCAATGAACTTAGAAGCTATCCAAAAAAAATTACCTAATGTATTACACCAAAAAATCATTAAACATTTTACAAATCTTAATCCATAAACATTTTCTTCTAAATATCTATAATTATGTCTATTACGGCATATTGAGGTTAACAGTTGCAAGAAACCATAAAAAGGAGAATATTAAAAATATATTTTAATAAGGTAACTTTTTCTCAACCAAGAATGTTAAAATAACACTAACCACGGCTCGATATTCGAGATCAGTACCAGCCGTAGGTAAACATCATATCCGAAGTGTTAAGCCAAGAACCTCCGATCCCTTTGAGGTTTTTGGCTTAGGAGTATGAACTATAATGTGGCTATAATACGGTGCTAATATGGTTATACTTTGGCTATAGTATGGCTATGATATCTCTTTAGTATGACTATAATATTACTATAATATGACTATAATATGACTATAATCTGGCTATAATAAGACTATAATATGACTATAATCTGGCTATAATATGACTATATGACTATAATCTGTCTATAATATGACTATAATATGACTACAATATGACTATAATCTGGCTATAATATGACTATAATATGACTATAATCTGGCTATGATGTGGTTTTAACTGTCCGTGCAACTGCAGCACCGAACAATGTGAATGATCAGTGTTAAATTAACACTTAACCCTTTTTTGATACTGAATCGCACACTAATTAAGTTAAATAAGTTGTAAAACAACTTATTTTTGCATTGTGTATGTTTTTTTCATAAAAGTGACGCATATATGTACTTGTGTGCCATAGTTGTTCACTTATGTACCACATAGTTGTACTTATATGTCATGTTTGTGTACTTATGTGTCACATAGTCGTACTTACATGTCACAAATGCGTGTATGTAAGTGTCACGCATGTGTAATTATGCGTCACATAAGTGTAAATATGGGTCTCATATGTGTACTTATGTGTGTATGTTTATGTCAAATATGTGTAATTATGTGTCACATAGGTGTACTTAAATATGTATGTATGTGTGAAAGATGTGTAATTATGTGCCACATGTGTACACATTAAAGTCTTGGTTTATATGTTTTCTTTCATTAACTTATTAAGTTGATAATCTTTTTTATTTACTTAATGCATTTATGTCAAATTAAATCCTGAAGATTTTATTACGTCTTAATGGAGTTTGAAGTTATTGATAAGTTATAATTACTTTACTTTTATTTATTTTTATATATATATATATCAATATATAAATATAAAAAAAATTATACAATCAACAATAACTATTTTAATACAAACTGTAATGCATTTCGACCCTTATGATTATAACATCATATGTAACAAATTCTCTACAATCAATAATAATTATTTTAATACAAATTGTAATGCATTTAGATTCGTATGACTATAACGTCAGGTGTAAAAATTCCCTACAATCAATAATAACTATTTTAATACAAATTGTAATGCATTTCGATCATTATGACTATAACGTCAGATGTAAAAAAATTCTCTACAATCAATAATAACTATTTTAATACAAATTGTAATGCATTTCGATCATTATGACCGTAATTGTCCAGACGTTATAATAATAATTGAAGCTGGCAAAACTGTTGCATATAAATATATAAATTATTATAATAATTGTAATCATGATTAATCATTATTTTTCCTATTAACCCTCTAACGCATGTAGGGAAAAACTAGTTACTATTGTAGGGGTATTTCCAATGCAAAGCTCAATGTGTTATATACTTTAAGGTAATACATATTCAGGCGTTAAAGTGTTAAGCCAACATCTCTAACATTGTGAAGCGAGCAAAAAAATAAAATAACAGCATATTCTGAAGAGAGGACGGAAGATATTTTGTTGGATGGTATTCGGCGTAATAAAAGTGCACTGAAAAGTAAGGTGAAATCTATCCCTGAAAAAAATCTTAAGCAAAGGAAGAAGTAATTGGCTAATTAGTTTGAAAGGCCTATGAAATTGTCTTTAGAAATTTTGTTTTTGTTTTGTTTACTTTGCAATTATGAAACTCAAAACATTCCTTTGATATCAAATTATTCGTAAGCTCCATCGTGTTGGGATGGCCAGGAAGTTTTGCGCAACTGAGAAGAATTTCTTTCGATACTGACTTATCCCATCGTGTTGGATCGTCGGAAAATGTTTCATAACATGGACTTCAAAAAAAATCATTAATTGGTAGATTCTATTTTTATTTTTGTATTTAATGCCAATTACTTTAAAACTAAGAATATAGTTTACTCAAAAAATAATTAATAAAAATATTGGACAAAAAAATCATTTTAACAATTTTATATTAATTTCATATTTTATCTAAACTTCCCAAAACAAATTGTAGGAGAATGCAGAATTAAACGATAAGAATTCTACATCACTACACTTAGACAAATTACATAAAAGACAAACAGATGAAAAACAAATCCGTAATTTTTATCTGTTCGAATTTAAAATTGAAGAAAACAAAAACTTTCAATTAAGCAAATTGATTTACCTTTCCTTAAATAGGAAAAGATGTTTAATCAATCACTTTGAAAAATAAGACAAAAAATTGTCTTTGTTTGTAAATGTAAATTTATTTCGTTTGTCGAAATTTTATTTTTATTTTATATTTGTCAAGATGATTTCATCATTTGCACAACAGCGTTGCTTTTATTTCTTAGTCTTCTGCTTATACAATAAAAAGATTTTTAATTTATTTCAGTCCTTCAAAAATTAAATGTTGAGTTTATTCCAGTTTAATTAAAAGCAATTATTGATCGACATGTTTCGTTTATCTGATATCCAATAAATTTGCTCAAGATTATTTTCAATAAATAATTTGCATTTTACAATAATCAAGAGGCATGTTAGAGTTATCATTGTATTGTGTCTTTTCCCTGTAACCTAACCACAAGTTACATTTGTTATAACTGAAGAGACAAGGTGAAGGAGAGAAAGAAATGCAAGAAAGATAAATAAATACATTGGATGTAGAGATATGAACATTGTAAGACATACACGGTGTGAAAATTCGCAAACGCCTGAAGAAATGCAATAGTTTTACAATATTGTGAGGTACAAAATGCATGTGAAAGAAAGGGTCGAACCATCAAGTTTTTGTCTTGAATGACCCAAATATAAACTTAACTCCGTCTATATATGGATCAACAATAGCACAAGTGAAGTAACCTCCATTGTTTTTTTAATGTTGGTTATCTCACTTGTGCTATTTTCGATCAATATAGATAGGATAGATGTTGCATCTTTAAAACAATTGTATGATATGATATCCCTTTTATTCCTTTGGATAAAATTACCTAAACAAGGTTTAATAAAAACCTCATTTGGGTCGTTTTGTTTTTTTCATATAATTCCATTTCGTACTTCCCAGAAAATGGGAAACAATTAAGGATTGTTGCTAACAAATTACATTCCATTTTAATATTTTATTTCCTTATTGGAAACGAGATCTGCTATGTTTATAATTGAAGCCAATTTATGTGAGTTTCCTTCTAATCGTTTCTTTCTTTCTTTTTTTAAATTTAATTGCTTCTATTTTTGTTATTTTTAATCTAATTGTTTCTTTTTTTGTTGTTATTTTTAATTAAATCGTTTCTTTTTTGTTATTTTTATTTAATTGTTTATTTTTTTGTTATTTTTAACTCAATTTTTTCTTTTTTGTTATTTTAAATTTAATTGTTTCTTTTTTTGTTATTTTTAATTTAAATTAATTTTTGGCTTAGAGAGATGCATTTGATATATTTTAAAGTTTTATCGTTACAGATAACTTAATTGTTTATGTAATCATAGTTACTTGTATGATACATTTGGGTTTGGCTTTCTGATAACACGGGCTAGTAAAATTGGTATACCCGGGTGCCATATAATTTATATGAAGTTATTTTTTAAACAGCTATGTGTTAAGGAACTAAATACTTAATGATTATCTAACTATTGCACTTGAAACTAAAATACATTTTAATTAGAGTTGTTTTGTATGTTACATTCATCCTTACATGAAACAATGCGTTACATACATAAAAACTGTTTCTAGTTGTATTGTAATACCTCCATGTAATATCGGAAGCTTTAAAAAATCTATCATTTTATTAGAACGACTTATATTATCATTTTTTAAGGCTTGACTCACTATTTTAAAGATATTACAATTATTATCTAATAAAAGTGAGTTATTGTTATAGTTTTCCAGTATTATAACTATTATATAATTATTATAATTATAATTGTTATAATAATAATTATTATATAATTATTACAATTAAACTTATAATAATTAGATTTATTATAATTATATTTATTATATAATTGTTATAATTATAATTATCATAATTATAAATATTATATAAATACTATAATTTTAATTATATTAACATTGTCATTATTGTTATTGTTATTGGCATTATTAGTGTTAAGAATATTGAAATTAATATTATTAATACTACGATACCATTATTTCAATTATTATTAATGTTATTGCTAATTTCATTATTATTGTTGTCAATATTATCATTATCCTCATTTTCTTATTGTTATTAGTATTGCTATTAATATTGCTATTACTATCATCATTATCTTATTATTATCATTATCACATTATTTAAAATATTATTTATATAACTATTTTTTATATTTCAATGAATAATCAAATAGTTAACACGTGACGAACAATAAAACAAAGGAAGAACAAGCAATATAAACTGAAATAATAAACAATTTAGAAATACAATAAAAACAGAAGCAAGCAAACAAACAAATAAATAACAACCAATCAATCCACGTAAGCAAATAGCAACACAGACGCTACAAGCAAGCAAATAAAACAGTCAAATAACAAGTAATCAACAACAACAAATCAGACAAACAATCAAATAACAAGCAAATCTATCAAATAAAAAGTAAACAAGCAATGAAACAAAACATCAAACAACAGTAAAAACAATCGAATAACAAGTAAGTAAGCAAAAAGTCAAAGAACAACCAAGCAAGCAAAGCAATCAAACAACATAACAAATAATTACATAACGATTAATAATTAAATAACCACCAAAGCAAAGGAAAAACAACAAACAACAAGTAAAATAAAACAAAAGCAAACAAACAACAAGAAAAGCAAAGGAAAAGCAAACAAACAACAAGAAAAGCAAAGGAAAAGCAAACAAACAACAAGAAAAGGAAAGGAAAAGCAAAACAAACAACCACAAAAGCAAAGGAAAATCAAACAAACAACAAGTAAAACAAAACAAAAGCAAATAAACAACAAGAAAAGCAAAGGAAAGGCAAACACACAACCACCAAAGCAAAGGAAAAGCAAACAAACAACAAGTATTATAAAACAAAAGCAAACAAACAACAAGAAAGGCAAAGGAAAAGCAAACAAATAACAAGAAAAGAAAAGGAAAAGGAAAACAAACAACCACCAAAGCAAAGGAAAAGCAAACAAACAACAAGTAAAACAAAACAAAAACAAACAAACAACAAGAAAAGCAAAGGAAAAGCAAACAAACAACAAGAAAAGCAAAGGAAAAGCAAAACAAACAACCACCAAAGCAAAGGAAAAGCAAACAAACAACAAATAAAACAAAACAAAAGCAAACAAACAACAAGCAAAGTAAATGAAAAGCAAACAAACAACCACCAAAGCAAAGGAAAAACAAACAAACAACAAGTAAAACAAAACAAAAGCCAACAAACAACAAGAAAAGCAAAGGAAAAACAAAACAAACAACCACCAAAGCAAAGGAAAAGCAAACACACAACCACCAAAGCAAAGGAAAAGCAAACAAACAACAAGTAAAACAAAACAAAAGCAAACAAACAACAAGAAATGCAAAGGAAAATCAAACAAACAACAAGAAAAGCAAAGGAAAAGCAAAACAAACAACCACCAAAGCAAAGGAAAAACAAATACACAACCACCAAAGTAAAGCAAAAAGCAAACAAACAACAAGTAAAGCAAAACAAAAACAAACAAACAACAAGCAAAGCAAAGGAAAAACAAACACACAACAACTAAAGCAAAGGAAAAGCAAAACAAACAACCACCAAAGCAAAAGAAAATCAAACAAACAACAAGTAAAACAAAAGCAAACAAACAACAATAAAAGCAAAGGAAAAACAAACAAACAACCAGAAAAGCAAAGGAAAAGCAAAACAAACAACCAGAAAAGCAAAGGAAAAGCAAAACAAACAACCACCAAAGCAAAGGAAAAGCAAGCAAGACACTGATAAGAAGTGCCTTTCAATATAGCGACTCTCCAAAGGCATGTCAAAAACAGACTGTCTTTAAAATTTCCCAACGGAACCTTATAATCCAGAGTTAAATCGACTTCTATTGACATACACTTCAGTCTAAAATTTAATGCATCCAACTTCTAGCCTAAAAATACAAACAAACAGTTATTTAGGCTTAATGTTTCAGTCGTTTCAGTCTATAACTTAATGCTTCCAACTTCTAGCCTAAAAATACAAACAAACAGTTATTTAGGCTTAATGTTTGTTACTCTTTTTCAGTCTATAATGTAATGCATCCAACTTCTAGCTTGAGATATACAAGCAAGCAGTTACTTAGGCCTAAGCTAGTGTCTTGATACCGCCCAAACTAATTTATTGTTACTTATGTTGACTATATGTTAGCGATTGTACTTCTAGTGTTATTTTATTCTTTTAAGAGACATGTTATAACGGTTATGTTTAATCCACATAGTAATTACCATGTTCTTAAAGATATTAAAACACACAAGTTCTTGCTAAAATTATAGATACATCAATATATAGATATATAGCATATTATAATGACCAACTATACTAGACTATCCTTGTTTTATTTTATTATGATTACATATCACTAAAAACTTTTATTCTTGAATTGTTAAAAATCACTTATAAGTTAACAAAAATCGGTTATTCATTTAAGTTATATATTCATTGCACGCAAAATTGGTTATTCATTTAAGTTGTAAATTCATTGAAAGCAAAACCATTATGGAAAACTGTTCAACCACAATAATTAAATTCAAAAATAAAAATATTGTAAAAAGTTGCGGATAACTTCAAAACTTTTAAAAATAGTCAAATTATTTCATGCAGAAAATTTTTATAGTTTGTTTTTTTGGTCGATTATATTTCCAAAACACGGCAAGATAAACAACTTTTCATAAAGTACTTAAAACATCCAACTTTGAAGTGTGTTCAAGAAATCTCTCCACAATTTCAAACTTATATTCATTCAATATTTACGCAGTTTTAAATATTTATCTTTCGGTAGGTTTTATATATTTGTGTACGAAATGAAACTTAACATGTTATTTAATATCGAAAACGCACACGCACATAAACTATAATGCATACACATACACGCAGACACACGCAACGTACAAACATGAGTGTAATATATACAGTATGGATATAT
>JARUHE010320561.1:0-11464 GCA_031471125.1 Archaeomysis grebnitzkii | reverse complement strand
TAATATATAACTTTAAAGTAGTTGAAAGAAAGTTGCAAAAATATTTTGCAAGATCTTTCAATAGAGTAAAATTTCATCTTTAAATCAAATATATAAGGAAACAAACATTTAAATGCAATGCAAATTTTCAATAATTAAACTTATTTTAATAAAGTCAAATAGACTTTTGCTTCTCAATATTTTTATGTAATCCAAACTTTATTCTTGTATAGAACAATTTTAACAACTAAAAATGTTTCAAATAATCTGACTTGGCATCAGGAATTCCAGCAAAAGCAAATAAAGCTTCAGTGTTGATATTCAAGTTCTGATTTGCATTCACATTGTTTAAATATAAGGATTTCCAATTTTCTGTCTTCTGCATTCGCTTTAAAGTTGTTTTCACCTTGCTTGCTATGCAATGTCTGCTGGGATAATACAACCGGTTTGAAGGACCAAACTCGACACCATCTCTTGGACATAAAACTGTCTCGCAAAAGTCAAACAAAAGTGGTTTAATAGCGGCTGTTTCGGTGTGGCCTTCGTGAACTAATTGCGATATTTTGTTTAAGATTTCGGGGTGTGTTTTCATCTGGTCAGTACATGTTGGCATGCCTCTCTTTACTCTTTCACTGCGTATTCGACTGCTTATAACTTTGGAATTGGGACATATGTATGAATTGCTTTCATCAAACGTGATTCCTAATTGAGGACAAAGAACATTTTGACTGTAAGTTGTAACGAGAGATTTGATCTGTGCACAAGAAAAGATTCCCAATTCAAGTATTTCTGTAATTTTCTTCAGCACACCTGGATGAGTTTTACCATAAAACCTTGTTTTTTTATTCACAACATGACCTTGATGGGAAGATATAAATGGCAGTTTAACATGGATGTACAGTTCAATTGTTGGACGGAAACCTTTATCAGTCATAGTTTCTGTCAGCATTTTTCGTAAGGTTGACTGTTCCTTCGATGTAAATTCGCTGATTGGATAGTCTACGAATCTGCAGAAAAAAGTTGGAACTTCAAAATACAAATAATTTAAATATCAATCAATAGTCTAAGAAATAAGGTCTAGTTTTAAACTTAAACATTTTAAGAAGTTTGTTGTTTAGTTATAAATTTGGAAAATTGATACTTTACAATTATAAATAAAAACTTCATTATAGCTTTCAAAATAAAACCATGAACTATTAAATAAAAATTAAATATTTGTATTTCGACGAAACTTTATTACAATTGAAAATAAAAAGTAAACAACTAGAAAAATAATTGTCAAACAATTACAAAAAGTTATTTCTTGGTCATTCATAAATTGATATTTATCAATTTATTAAAAACATGATTTGCATAGAGTTAAAATTTTATTTTTTTATAAAAATTGTACATACAAAATAATTGTTTGAATGAAATATTGCTGTTGTACATATTAATAAATGTTGGATCCAATGTTGCAATTATACATATGAAAGTAAAAAATACTTGAATCAAATATTGCTATTGTACATATAAAAAAAATATAAATTTCACATATATTGTTTGTTTTACATAATTGCTCATATAAATTTATAATCTAAATGCAGAAATCAATGAGATTTGTCTCAAAAATTTTTCTCTACAGATAGAAACATTAAACAAATATTTGAATAAATTAAGGGGCTTCACAGGTTGAGAATTAATATTCAATCTAGTTGTAGAAAATATTTTCATTCAATTTTCAAACAAAAAATATGTTTACACTTTTTATTTAGGCAAAATATTATCAAATAATTCTATCAGAGAGGAAATTTTTTTCATAAGTTGAGATGTTTCAAATAATTGGGACCTTCATCATCTTCGGAGGACTCGTGGGGCGGTCTTATTTTTAATCGTTTCAACATTCTTGGATTCACTTTTGAAGGACTGGTTGGCTCCAATTTTATTTGACTTGAACTTGAGCCGTTGGTGGATTGAGAAAGTTTCTTTGTTAATTTTGGATCTTTCTCCTTCACAATCACAATACCATTCTTGTTGAGTATTAAACCTAACTTTAGTTTTGTGGCCCGAACTTTACTTTTAATGCAATGCCTATCCGGGTAATATAGCCGATTATTTTCATCAAATTCAACACCATCTTGCGGACAGAGAACATTTCTAATCCAATCGAACAATACGGGCTTCACTGTGGCTGGTTCATGATAACCATATTCTACCAGCTCAGCAATTTTTTCCAATATTGCTGGGTGTGTTTTCACATTTGGTATTGCTGGTTGAATGCCTTTCTTTTTTCTATAGAGTTTGATTCGATGAGTGAATATTTTCTTGTGAGGGAAATAATATGTGTTGTTTTTTTCTGCACGAACACCCAACTGTGGCAGCAACACGTCACTGACGTAGCATTCGCACAAGCTTTTAAGTTGTGGTGTCGAGGTGACTCCACATTCAAGAAACTCGATTATTCTCTTCAGAACGGCAGGATGAGTTCTTCCGATGAATCTCGTTTTTTCGTTAACCAAATGTCGTTTATGTTGAGCAATAAGTGGAAGGCTAAGGGCAATATATTTTTCACATGGCAAAGACTTATTAGCATTAAGCTCTTCTCTAAGCATTCTTTTAAATCTTTTCTGTTCACGAGTAGAGAACTCGTGACTGTGTGGATAATCGAGGAATCTGTAGGAAGAAAAGAAAATTTTCAACAGTGTGCAAAAATGTTCCATTTTGTAATGATGTAAAAAATTAAAATTAAAATCATGTGAAAATTTTATTCTTTATCTGTTGAAAGATTTGAACTCTTACAAATCCAAAACTTAAGACTAGATGAATAAAAATTATTTACCATGGAATTTGAAGGTAAATACCTAACCATGACATCATATTAATATTATACAAATGAAATACATAACCAGTCCTCCATAAGACCATTTTGTTTACTTTAATGTTACAAGAAGAATAACAAATTTCATAATGCTTATAAAGTTCTTTATAAAATTTTAGTTTATTATTAATGTAAATTTTATAAAAACCTTACAAAGTGAGTACACATATACATTGTTAGTTCTTTCTTTTTCTCAAGTAAAATTGCTCAAAACATTGAAATAAAAATGTTAGATAACCATGAAACTAATTCAATTTTAAAAAAGATATGACAATTTAAAAATAAATCTTAGCATATTTAGTATTAATAGTTGTTTCTTAAATGAACACTGCTGTAAAAACAAAAAATTAAACAATATTCAACACCTAAAAAGTCAATTATTTCCACAAATACAAGATATACAAAATAGTATGCTTATAACTCTTTATTTTACATTTAGCTAGTGAATATTGCTATACAAAAATGGAACTTTATGGAAATAGCATGAGTAACAAAATTAGACCTGTCTTATAGAAGCTGGTATTTTATAAATAAACATAAATAATATTTCAATAAATTAAAGATTTATACCAAGTGAACAGTATTTAGACATTGATAGAATTAGATATATTTTTCTTGAAAGTGAGAAGAATTAAGGGAGATCTAATACAGTGCTTCAAGATACTGATATATTTTTTACAATGGTTAATGCCCAAAGGCAAAGGATGATAACGAAGTTTCATCCTAGCCTTAATATTAGAGACTTTTAGTTTGAGGGGTTAATGGGTGGAGTTTTCTCCCTAAAATAGTTGTTCATAGTACATCAGTTAGGATTTTTAAGAATTCTTTGGACACATACATAAAATAAAACAGGAGATTGTTGAACAGCATTAAATTTTGAGTAATGTGTTGCACGTTGGGGTTTGAATGAGATAGCCTTTCCACACATCCAAGCTTGAGCCTTAATGGTTCAGATGGATATTGATGTAGTGCATTGTTTTATATGTGTTTACATAAAATGCATATCCACAATATTCATTCAAGTTATAATTACAAAATAAAAATATAGAACTGTTGCAAACCCAGAATTTTTTTTAGGAACTTATAACCTTGTGAGAAGTCCCAAAAATGATGTAAAGAAAACGCCTAGTGATACATTCAATAGTGAAGGAAATCATACATTTCTGGACTTACAATTTGTCACAAAATATTCTTTAGCTAAAACTCCATAAATGTTAATTAAAAAACAAGTACAAGGAAATTCATAATTTAACTAAGGCTATGACTGAGAGAAGTTATGAAAACAAATAGAAACTAAAAAAAATGTATTCAAAAAATACTAAGTGGTGTAACTAGAAATTTGGAAATTTTAATAAATATGAATTTTATAAAAGAATTCCCTTGAACAATGCTGTTCAGAATTATATATAAAACCATTCAGGTTCAATAAAAACAATCTATAATGTAAAAATGAAAAAAATGTTGATCAACAATTTATATATGGTGCCTAACTAGAGATTTGGAAACTTACTATTTCAATATTGGTTTTACGAAAAAACTTTGGTCAATACTTTTCAGAACAAATAAAAAATCTGTAAAAAGAAATTTGAAAAATATTTTTTGTCAAAAATGTACTAAGTGATACCTAACCAAAGATTGAAAAACTATTATTTCAATAAATATTGATTTTTACAAAAAATTGCATTATTGTTAAATAAAAAATTAATAAAATAAAAATTGAAAAAAAAAATGTAAAAGTGATTCAAAAACCTATTATTTCAATAAATAATTATTTCACCAAAAAAATCCATTGTAAAATATTGGTCAGATTTATTATTTAAAGCCATCTGTTGAATAAAAAATCTGTAAATAAAAATTTAAAAATGAACTGAGTTCTGTTTAATCACGGAAAAATGTTATTTTCAATAAATAATTTTGTAAAATAAAAACAAAAGCAAAAGAATTCATTTGAGATTTAAGGAAAAAGTTATAGAGGCTGGATTTTGTCATTAGTAAAACAAATAATTAAAATTTTCAATAACTCGTGAAACAAAAACAATTACTTTTTGACCTTGAGGTGATGAGATCAACAAAGAGGATGGAGTGGGGTCGACAACAACACCGATATAAAACTTGTCTCTTCAACACTTGATATTAAATGAAATGTCTGAACAGTTAATGCAAAACTAACAATAAATTCTGTTTTGGGGACAAAATGCCATAAATAATGATTTTAAAAGGAAATAATAACATACATCTTCAATAAACATTGAGCTTAAAATAAATGAAGATTTCAATTAGGAAATAATAAATAACATAATACCTTAAACACCAAAGACCAACAGTAAAATGAACTTAATTTAATGCAAGTGTTTCAAAAAATACTTGAAGATATATTAGAACATATTATTAAAGTTTAAAATCATTTGACAAAAACTTATGCTGATTTACGAATAAGAAAAACAATTTCACAAAAACTGAAATATTAAAGTTTTGAAAATGAAGGAAAAGAACAAACGAAATTAAATACTAAATAAAGTAAAATTTAATACTAAGGAACAGATGAGAAAAGCCAAAAGATTATTCAATGAACAGAAAATATATCTTGGAAGCAAAATTTGATAATTTTTTCAGTTTTCTCAAGATAATTATTGTGTAAATAAGTTACTATAGAAAGGTCATTTAAATTGTAAATTATACTGAAGTTTATTTTAGTTAAACAGATAATTAAAAATTAATATTAGCATAATTTGATTTTTAATATAGGGTGCTTTGATAAATATAATACAAGTTAAAATATTCGTCTAGAAATTTAAATAAAAACCTTTTACCAAATATACAAAATGGGAACAATAATTATGAATTTATATAGTGTTAATACATAAGAAATACAGAAATATCTTCAAAGAATGGACAATTTTAATCATCAAAGGACAAGTTGCACTTTTTTAAACAAAACAAAGTTTTCATTTTTATCTCAATAATAATTTTCATCATCAGAATAATCACTATCTGGCTCTTCAGTTTTCTCAACTTTAATTTCAGGTCGACTTATCCGGAATTTAGATTCTTTCACATCTTGTGTGCTAATGTTTAAACCAAGTTTAACCTTTGTATTATACACTTTACTTTTGATGGTGGGTCTACTTGGGCAATAAAACCGATTATTTTCATCAAACTTAACACCAAGTTGTGGACAAAAAATATTTTTACACCAGTCATATATGATGGGCTTCACCCGAGATGGTTGAGTGTATCCACATTCCACGAGTTCTCCAATTTTTTGTAGAATCGCGGGATGTGTTTTGTGGAGCTGGTCGGGAGGGAGGGGAAGCATCCCCTTCCTACGTTTAGCGATTGCTATTTTGTTTAAATAGACGCCATTTTTTGGGGCAAAGTATTTATTCTCCGGGTCATAATTGATTCCCAATTTGGGACATAGAATTTTTTTAGCATACTCTTCCACCAGGGGTCGAAGTTGTTGTGTGGTGAGAATACCACATTCGGCCAGCTCCTTGATTCGCTTCAAAACTTCTGGGTGTGTCTTGCCGGTATTTTTGAACTTGGGGTTGACAGGGTGCCGACGGTGTTTGGATATGAGGGGCAGCCTGACGGCATAATAATATTCTTTTTTCGGATTACTCATCTTGCCAGCCAATTCATCGCGTAGCAAGGATCTCAAAGCCTTTTTCTCTCTCACTGTGAACTCACTGAGAGGATAATCAATAAACCTGCAGAGAAGAAAATGCAACTATTTCAGGAGGTTTAGTAAAATAAAAATACTATTTTAATTTCAAACAATTTATTCCATATCAATACATTCTCGAAAATACTTTTTAAATAAATTACTTCCGATACACTGACTTATATTTTTAAATATTTAATTGTTTAAGGCCGACAAGCATTAGGATAATTTCTACATAAAATATGACCAAAACTACTTCAACCTCTAATAAATACACAATATTTGATTGTGTCTTTTCATCTTTTTTAATATGGACACCATTTAGACATCACTAATGACAACACAATACATAATTATGAAATTCTACTTTTATCTTCAAATAAACAATTCTTTATATAATACAATATTCTTGTTTATGTTCATGTTTATATCGAGTTGACTTTGATTCCCTTTCTCACTTTTACGAAATGTGTTCAATATAGTTATCCCTTCATTATCACGGGAGTTATGCCATATATTGTAGTAAGCCTTCCAAAACCCTCTATGATCTTATAAGCCTTTCATGCTTCTATAAACCTTTTCTACATTCTTAAACGTAAGGAAACAGCGAAAAGGTGAGCAATTGCTGTATAGTAATGGAAAATATCAAGACAATTCTCTTGGACAACAGTAAACAACAGCTTGCAAATTTTATTTCTAATAGAAAAGTAAAAACATTACACATGCACACAAAATCAAACCCAATGATACCAATAAATGGGACTCTCAAATGCTATTCAACCGATTCTTACACTACCACCACATGATATTACTTCCCACCTATAGAGACAATAACAATATAGAGCTTTTTCCTTATGACATGCTCAATAACAAAAACTTAAAAATATATTAAAGATCACAACCATGAGTAATTGCTATGTTGTGAAAACTGTGCCTGTTTATTCAAAAAAGTTGTTAAATTTGTGTAAAGGATTGAATTTTTTAAAAACATTATACAAAACTTTGCAAAGCAAGGATTGTATTCCGAAATTAATAATTTTAAAGGGCTGCATAGTATTATAAGTTGAATAAATAAACATATAAAATTATTGAAGTAATCATAAAGTATTTTAAAGAAAAAAAAACAATCAATTTTTATTAATCAATACTTACAATTGAAAATTGATTATGGAACACATTCATTTGAAAAATAAAGTAGCTCAGTGCATGAACAATGCCAAAGAATCCATGAGAAATTGTCATAATTAACTTTTAAGAGTGACGTTGCTTATACTAACTTTTAGGACTAACTAAATACTTGAGTTTGTGAGAATTGACTTGTTAACTTTCATTATTGGGAAAGTCTACTCGCAAATGTAAGTGGAGGCAAACAACGTAAAAATCTTTCTTGCAAACTTCTTCAAATTCTTAAACTTTTGTGACTGCAGAGAAGCATAAAACTCAATCAGTTGTTTACTTTCAAATACCTTTTTACTCTTTAATTTATTCATTTATAACCTTGTACAGTTGACTACTGCAACTCTTTTTATTATAACTTGCTACATACTAACTTTGAAAAACTTTCAAATATTCAAAATGCAGCAACTCAAACTACTGTAATACATAATCCACATTTACTTTCTTATCACCCCAGTGGTTAAATCATTGCACTGGCCTCAATAAGATATTGTGTTTTGTATAAGATTGCATTGATGACTCAAGTGTCTATATGGAATTTCCCCTGATTGATTAATTACATTAACAAACAGATCAATGCCCAGCGCTGCATCCTGAAGGTATTCATTATCTTGAAACCACAGTTTGGAGAGACTAAACAAAAATAGCATAAAATGGGTTAGAAGATTAAAACAGTGCTAATTAAAGCCGATAAAAACTCAACAACATCTAGGATTGGGACATCTCCATCTAAAATCCTCACCAGAGAAAGACCAGCCTAACCAAGTTGTATTCTTTCACCACAGTACGATGTACAGGAGGTTAAAATGTGCTGACAGATAGAAAACAATTATGTACTAGACAGGCAAACTGGTGGAACATGATCAGCTCCTGAGCAGAGGAGGAAGTAGTAGGGGTTCTTACTAATTTGTGTTTCTGTTTGCAGATACCCGGCATTGTTTTGCCTGAATCGTTTTGACTGAACCGTTTTAGTAAAGACATTTTGAGATTAGAACGGTTGTTTTGGGAGCTGTCAGTTTACCATTACTAGAGAAGTAGAGAGGTGGAAACCCGTTACAGAGAAAGAGTCACCAATGACTGAGAACCAACAAAAGATGAATGTATGTTTGGTTCTTTAGTTCTTTATTATCCTTATAATTGTTATATATTTATACTGCTTATTAATTTTGTTTATGTAATAATAATTGGTGCAACTGGGAGCACTAGTTGTCTCATTCTGAGAGCCCAAAAAGTTAACAACATTTAGAGATTTAAGATAAAGATCACGCAACGCAAAAACTTCATCCAGGTACTTAAAACTGAGCCCGGCAACAAATCAATAAAACTTTGATCCGGTACAAAGTCATGGATCAACCTTGTGTGCCTGATTCACAGTCTTGTAAGAATGGTATTGACATGCCTTGGGAGCCAGTCATGTGTAGCCCAGTGGGATATGTTAGGCAGAAAGATCTTAGTTTGGTATTAGTGGTGACGTCAGACCAATGATCCTGCCACTGATCAAACATAATGTTGGATACAGCATTTATAGTCCTCCAAAAGGAGAAGAGAATGTGAGGTCAGTCTCTCCTCGTGAACGGTGTTATCATAAGGAAGGCACAACCCAAACCTCTGGGCAATTTGGACTTATCAGTGTAGATGTGGTCTTCCACAGGAATTTCCCATGAGCACTTGACAGCCTTATACAACTTTGTGCGTGCTCACTTATATAGAGAAATATCAAAATATTTTTTTTGATATCCCACACCCTTTTTAATACGCTTCACATATTAAACCAACGAACATCCGTAAAATTTTCCAACAAACTTCGGAATTGTCTGTGCTTCAACCATTGTATTCTTATTAGGCTGTGACAAAACAGCCTCTATAATCCACGGTTGATTGTTGGGGTGGAGGCGGATTTTTCACAAACTTATTTTTTTTTAAACCTTGGTTAATAGAATAAAAAAATATTTTTAAATTTTTTTCTATTCAAATCTTGATAACCATAAAAATTTTGAAAGAAAACATTTTGTTAACCTTTTAAAAGATTCTTACCATTTAAAAAAATCTAAAATTATGTTTAATGTGAAAAGAAAAGAAAACCCAAACTACTCAGACAACATAAACCAACTATGTTTAACAACTAGTAATTCACCAACCGAACGGTTCAAATGTCTTGCAATCATTCATTCAGTAAATTTAACGGTCACCAATGTCTCATGTGTACAAAAAAGAAGTTTATTTAAATATGAAAATTGGTTAAATATTGAATCAAAACTTCATAGCTAATTCATTTGAGATACAAATGATAACTGAAGGTCAACAAACAAAACATGTGAATGTTTTACTTGATTATGGGAAAAATTGTCTACTCCACAAAAACTAGTAATCCAAGAACCGAACGGTCAAATGTCTCACGATGATTCATTTAGTAACTTTAAAAAATTATAAATGATGTTACAAAGTGAGAAAACATCATTTAATCAAAGAATCACCTTATAGACTATTTATGTATAGTTCATTTCCAATCCATTGATGCATAAATAAAACAAAAAATGAAAAAAAAAATTCTAGGTTAGTTTGATGAAAAATGTAGATCAAAAGTGATAAAATCAAATAAAAACACCTAGTAATATGTTAAAACCAATAATCAAGCCTATATGAAAAGAAATAATATAGGCATTCAAGTCATTGTCTAATGCCACCAACGAGGACGACATCAGAATTGCTACGCCTATGTAAAGCTTTGCTATACACGCTCGACAAAAATCAAAGAATGCTCAAGTTGAAAAAGTTAAAAATTGGATATAATAGAGCATCCATCAACCAGAGGTAGCAAATGGTTTCAGTAAAAGACAAACCTAGATTACAGATTAATTGAACTTGCACAAAAAAATGTAAAATAAAAAACTAGCATTTGTCTTCACCTCTTATAAAAACAGTGAAGTATTTTTAAGTTCATTAAAACTATCATTTTTAGGGAAAAAAAATCTATAAAAACTTTTTTTTAAGTAAAGTTATTATCCAAGAAAAAACTTCACCTCATATAAAAATAGTGAAATATCTTCCAAGTTAATTTGAGCTATAAAACATAATTTTTCAAGAAAATATAATACATAGAATTTTTTTTATTTAAACAGTTATTATTCAGCTCATTATCTATAAGCTTTGTTCAACAAAAAAAAACTGTGAAATCAAAAATGAAAACTTTAACATTTACCTTCATCTAAATGCACCTAAAAATGCACATGTTGAAAAGGTAATTAATGCACATGTTAAGAAAGTAAAGAATGCACATGTTGAAAGGGTAAATAATGCACATGTTAAGAATGTAAGGAATGCATATGTTGAAAAGAAGCAAAAACTACATATGTTAAAAATGTAAGGAATGCATATGTTGAAAAGAAAGGAATGAATATGTTGAAAAGAAAGGAATGAATATGTTCAAAATAAAGGAATGAATATGTTGAAAAAGTAAAAGAATGTATATGTTGAAAAAAGTAAAGAATACATATGTTGAAAAAGTAAAGAATGCATATGTTGCGGCATGCCTGCTGTGGGGATGCCTGGCGTTTCGACGTCAGCAAATCGCAATAAACAATACCCTGCCCCCCTCCTGGGGGGCCCAATACCGTCGTTTTTTCGACGACCTGGCCTGGTGGCGACAACTCCTGCTGATCCTATCCGGAGACGTGGAGTCAAATCCGGGACCTGGTACCGTCTACACATGCAGGATATGTGACAGACGGATCACAAACAGAGAAACATCCTTCCTGTGCAATTCTAACATAAAACACTGGGTCCACAAG
>JARUHE010320550.1:0-11465 GCA_031471125.1 Archaeomysis grebnitzkii | reverse complement strand
TACGACTTTCACTTATTATTCTACAGGAACTAATACCGGTTATCCTTTGACTGTTAAATAGGGCTACAATTTTTAGCACAATATAAAAATAGACCAATCGAAATAAATATTATTAAATTGCATCTTAAACTACATAAATTATGTTGACAAATTTTTATAACAAAGACCTTTGAAATTTAATTTGTTAACACTGATCTGTTTCTTGGTATAAGCTTACCTTTTGTGTACGTTGTCATTGTTGTGAAAAACAGATGTTAGACTTCTGATGAAGATCTCGACGGTTGTAATTGTGGTTCATTGGAAAGTCTGGTTGACATAGAATTTGACGATAATCTTTTGACGCCTTTGTATCCTACGGGAAATATATATACCAGAGAAGATGATATTTTCTGCGAGATAATTGATTTAAGAACATTTTTAATAATAAAAGAATCGGACAACGATACAATTAATTTTATACCAGATAGAATAAAATAAAGCAAATAAATGTAAACAAATTATTATTTATAAGAACAAACAAGTTTTTACAGCTCACCTAGAATATATTAATACAAAAATATATGAAAATGTCACAATATCATATGTCGAATTTGGTGATTTAAGTAAAATGGTGAAAACAAATTAATGACGTTTGGACGTTAGTGATCTGTATGAAAGGACATTTAAACCACTTAATTAACAAATGTAGCTTATGTGAAAACAAGTTAATTGGAGTTAGATATTTCGTGTGGCAATATTTAATTATTTATTTAAAATACTATTTTGAATAATTTAAATTTCTTAAAAACACAAAACATAAAAATGAATATCTTTTAATTAGAAAAAATCCTTCAACCTGAATTTTTTGCCGAACAATCTAGGTAATTAAATACAGTTTAATTAAAAAACGTAAAACAAGCGAAGAAGGATCTTTGATAATTATGAATGTAATTTGAAATTATATATACGAGTGAAACCTTTTTTAAATCAGAAGTAGATTACAACCTGCCAACTAATTAAGATTTATTAACTTTTAAATAATTCATTTTAATTATAAAGCTTTTCATAAAGACGATCATTTTTATTACTTTAAATTAATTGAATGGTTGAACCAATTAGGATACCGTAAGACTCATTAATGATCGTATTTTATAAAATTTACATTTTTTCAAATTAAAACTTTGTTTCGTTATCATTCGAAATTTAGTGATCTTTCATTTTTAAATTTATGTTTCTCGTATTTGAAGTAAGTAAGAACTATAATTCAAGTCATCGTTTGACTATTTTTATTATACCTAACAAAGGCTTATTTAACTATTAAGCATCTATGTATATGCACCCATATAATTGGAACACAACCTCTTTTAATACTAAACAACTTTAATAACACAACACAACTTGAAAAAGATAGAATTTAAGAATTATGCCAAGTTAAACGAAATTAATACCATTAAATAAAATAAAATAAAAACAAATACAAAATTAACAAAACAATAACATCAACTTAACTTGACCTAAACTAGTGTACACTAAACAATTATAATTTATTTGACACACATCAATAATTTTGAGCTATGTTAAAGGTGGCAAATGTTTATTGGTAAATACAAACCATCAAAATGTCTTGCTTTATCAAAGTGCTTAAAACATATACTTAATATGTTATATATATCGATGATTGTTTCTAATTTTTTGATAGTATTAATGTGAGCTAAACTAAATACATTTTTTAAGTCAGTGAAAATGTTTTATTTTACTCTGAAAATATAAAAATGAAAAAAAGCAATTTATTTGTTCAATTATGGAGAATGGAAAAATATTTTTTGTTTATATAATTTAGTCGATTATTTGCCTTTGGAGCAATTGTTTTTTCTCGAAATATTTTAGTAGAGCACAATTATTTATTAATAGTAATTGCTCTTAAATTAATCTAAGCGAAATAAAAAACTATAATAATAATATTAATAATAACAACACATTATACTATTGGCACTACACATCTTATAATGTTACTAATAAGATATTAGCAATGATTTTATATAACAGCTATAATATACAATTATCATTATACCAGATTATATTAGAGATAACATTTTTATGTTTTGTTTTTATACATCATCTAGCAATTTCTATTATCTGTTTTTAGTATATAAATCTCCAGTAATAAAGAGAACAGTTTCAGCTTAAAACAAACAATTGTCAAATGAACATGCACAAAAAAATCATAAAATGTAAATGGTTTTTCATGAAAGCAAATACAATTATTAAATTAAAAAAATCTATATATTTTCCTGACGAAATGTTGAAAAAGACAGATAGGCATGCCTATAAAAACCGGAATTCAATTTAAGAGTAAAATAATAAACTTTAAAAAATCTTTTTGACAATAGCGACAATATTTTGTTTAATAAAACTTTTATTATGTCGACTGAATATTTTGTTATTTCAAATTGTTTGTGTGAATGACTTTCTCGGTGTTCACTTTGACATAAACATTATCCAAGGCTTTATCGTATTTTGTTACAACACTTCAAAAGATCAGGCGATTTGATATTTTTCATGAGAGATGGTGGCCGAGTGGATACGAATGCTGCCTGGAGACTAATGCTGCATAAGTAAATCTCGTTAGCACCGGTTCGAGTCAGCTCTATGAATATTTAATTGAGAGTTTGAACGTGTCAGTGTTCTCTTAAAATCTCATATGCTAAGCTTGAAGGAAAAACCAAATCTCGGCTGCATATCCTTAGGGTACACATCAGTTGAGGGGGGTAATAATAATAATGTCTAACTATGTTAGGCACTGAAGAGTATTCATTGACTAGCGTCGGCACTCTATACAAGCTGTATTTATTTTGTATTATTATTATTATAATACCAATAATTAAGTTATGCCATAGTAAGCTTCTCTTGAAACTATGAAGATAAAACATACCAATTTACCATAGATAAGGTTTGTAATAAGGTTATTTTGTTATCTTTATTGTTCTTCCGGGCCAGATAAAGGCTATGAGTAAGGACTCGAGCTTTGCTTAATTAAATTTATTATAGTCATAGTTGTGAATATAAAATAAATTTGAACTCAGTTTGTTTGTTAATTTGAATTGAATATTCAAACTATAATTAAATCACATATATTACAGTTTTGGTTTCATCATTATGTGAATAAATACAATATTTATGGAAGTTATTATATGAATGAATACGGTAGGTGTTTAAGACAGTTTATTATGTGAATAAAATAAATATTTATGGCAGTTAATATGTGAACAAATAAGATATTTATGGAAGTTAATATGTGAACAAATGAGACATCTAGGGAAATTATTATGTAAATAAATAAAATATTTATGGAATTTATTATGTGAATAACGAAAATTTAAAGGTTTGAACAAACTAAAGTAATGGTAAAAACAATGAATAGATTTGGAACCATTTGGTAGTAGACACACATATTTATTTAACAAAAGAAAAGTATCAGTATACACACTAATTTATAGTACCAATTAACACATAACAAACAAATAATTTGAGAAAATATGTGTACTAAGTAAAACTAGGCGGCGAGTGTGTGTTCCAACCTTGGCTCGTCTAATACGGCAAGCTATAAGCTAAACAACAGCAGTTTTTTGTGCAGGCCAATTGGATGATAAATAACAATGCAATGGAAAAAACACCGAATAGATCTAAAAATAAATGTTCTTATGTTCCATGAAATGATAATAAATACTCTATGATCTCATAGTCTTCATGCTAAAGAATGAATGTATGTAGTTATCAGTTAATTTATAAAAGAAGGATATATTTGACTGTTATACCCAAGTTTAATGTCGCATTGATATACAACTGAACTTTTCTTTTCTTTTATCCATTACTGAATTAACTCCATTTTAGTACCAAGTAATACTCATTAAAAATTATTGGTTGTCGAGTTGAATATTTGTGAATCGCAGAGAAACGAACTGTTTTTTAGCTTTTAATTATATCACACTCAACCATAGGTTTTCGTATACTTAGCTGTATTGTATATATAATTTCGTGATAAGTGTCCTTAGTAATTTGTAAGACAGCTAATAACTGTTCTGTTTAATATTAAAAAACATAAGTTTAAAAAAGAACGCACACACTTTTTATATAAGTTTTAATCTGATGCTCATAAACATTAGTAGTTAATTTTTAGTGCTAAGACACCCACAACTAATTTAAACAATCACGTGTTTGGTTCAAACTTTTATAAGATAACATAGTTTAACTAATTAACAGGAGAGTTATATAAAAATTGATAATTTTTTCATGGTGATGAAAACAATATATCGTTCTGTTTGTTGTGTGACTGAATGGACAAAAACTATTGTATAATCATTACACTACAAGTATATGTTTAAAAAGTATTATAATTGTTAAAGCCTTATCAAATAATCCGTATAAATGAGTTAATTAATGAACAAGAGTCGCTTCTGGATGAGCTATAATGAGACAATATTTTTAACTTGTTTGATCTACAGTACCGAAGGAAACCTTAATTTCAAGAAGGTAAGCAACTCTCTAAAACAAAGCTTTATCTTTTTTTGTTGCATTTTATTTTTTTATTGTATTCTTATTTTGATACTTATTTATCTATACAATTTGTTGGGCATATATGTGAAAGCCTTTGCTAACTGCTGATTATAGTCGTCCAAGGCTCTCTGTGTCAAACAGATGCAAAAGTTGGATAAAGCTTAATTGTTCATATGGCTTGAAAAACGAACCTTGGAGAGATGAGGATAATAGTTCAAAGTTTCCCTCATTTTTATGCCCGAAACTTTGTTATTTATTGTTATATTGTCATTTTTACTAATAGTATAGATAACCTAATCTATTGTGAATTTCTTATAGAAATACCCAATTTGGCAAATATATAACATATTTGTCTACCAGTGTGCCAAAACTTATACTTTTACAGTGTGATGCAGAACATATAACAAATAATCTACCTATTGTGCATTGTTTGATAATATTTTGACAAAGAGGTATACCAGTATGATATAAACAAAGTTGTACGTGGATTTACTGTCAAATTGGTATTTTTACAGGCTTTCATTTTTCTACTTACTTGTAGTTATATTTTTGATAATTTATTGTTTTGTATAGACATAACATGTATTTAGCATGGTGGTCAAAATAGTTACACCAATTAAAGCACGAACTCAACAACAAGGAAAAGCTCTAAACCACTACAATTGTTGGGCAACTGGGCATGCTACGCAAAAAGTATACATAGCTTACGATAATCGACTACACCTTTGAAGGGTACACCTTGTGAGTCTTAGTTCCTTGTATTCTTCAAGAAAGAAGGTGTGAACATATGGAAAACCGCCATTTGATGTAAGCCTTGTAGGCATATAGTGAATTCTGTTTATTGAATTGAAAGTTAGGTTTAAATTGTTCAGCATTTGATTGTGTTTTTACTATTACCATACACCATTCCTGATTTTTTTTATTATATACTGTCCGTTTTTAATGTTAATTTTCTTACTTAAGCCTCAGGTGAAAGTTCTTATTTTGTGTGAATTTACATTACAGAGTTGCTCTTTCGAGTATGTAGCTCTCTTTTAAACATGAATTCTCAACAATATAGTTTTTACAAATATGGAATTTTATGAATTAGAAGCTTACAACTTAAGTTATTTTTTATAAACAGTTTATTATAAGCAGCAAGTTAATATTTGTATTGCCTATTACTATTTTTTATAATTGAAACAACTTTAGAACATAAACAACATGGTTTTTAGATTGTAAAAGTGATTGATACTTCATTCTATTATTACATAAAACAGCAATAAAAATAATTATTTGTGCTAAGTCTTCGTATGCGGTTTTAATGTACATTAAACTAGAGAGAGCAAATCAATCTCGCGCGTTTGATAAAATTAATAATGGATAATAGTTCACTTAATTCTAGGCAAATTAAATGAAATAAAAAGTTATCAACAAATGCTTAATTTTGGTTATCCTTGTTGACCATCTGGAAATCTAGAAGGTATTATTTAAAAAAGCAAACATTTTTATAAAATATCCTGTATGTAAAGGTTGTTTAGATTGCATATTCCCTCATTTCATTTTGTGTAAAAGTTGTTTAACCCATTCATGCCTGAAGCTTCCCGAAGTTTTGCCTGAGGTTTATTTTTCTTTCATAGTAATTAAGCTTGGTAGAGCGTATTTTCTAGCTGTCCGTTAAACGGACCGTCGGCACCAATGGGTTAAAGACAATTCAATGCCGAAATGTGTCTCCTCGCATGGCATAACAGTTACAGATAAAGTTCTGTAATATTTATCTTTGGGCACATATGTTCCCATCTGGCATTAATGGGTTAAGAAACTATACTTTAAAAAGTTAAAATCAATGTAAAATAATAAAAATTATATGATCTATATCTTATTCAAAGAAAACATTGGTCTAAGGTCAATAACAAAAACTTTATCCAATTGACGACAACGACAGAAAATCAAATAATAACTATATGTTTTATTACTTGAGAGTAATCATTTTTAGGCATATACCATATTAACATTATACTGTTGAGGTAATTAAAACTCAATTTTGAACTAGCCTAACATTAACTCAAAACAGAACAATTGAGCTGTTAATCTTATATGTGCTTCTTAATCCCAATCAGTTATTCCTAGGCTATACAATAGAAAAGTAGAAGCTATTAAAACACTTTGTATTAAGTTAAGTTGTTGATTTTATTGATTAATAATTCAGGCCTAGACCTAGTGTATTGTAATTACTAGCTTAACTTGTAAAAGTAAACACCATAATGCATATGTTATTATTATCGAATTACTGATAAAATTCATACCACACCGACCAGCTCGATGTGCATCTATAGATCGACGCATCCGAAGTTTTGACTAGACAAATACGCATCCGCATCTGCATCCGACCGTAGCCATTATATTGTTATTAATCAACTCCATAAAGAAGAAACATTAATATAAATTTAATTCGTCCAAAAAATCATAAAATGTCTAGCCTATTATATAACGAAATACAAATAAACTAGGCTTTTGCCATAAAGTATTTATAAATCAATAAAATAAATATTACTACAGAAACTCAAATAACCTAACTAAACTAATTGGCAAATAAAAAACTGCTTTTGGCACCCTGTTATAACAGAGATCATTGAAAGTTCGTTGTTTTGGAATTTGTGAAACTGCAGGGTGCTGATTTTCATAAATTAATTATCAAGATATTTTGTTAGATCCAAAAGCAGTAACGCTGGTAATTTATAAATAGTTTCATGTTATAAATATAATTATAACGATGTTTTGCAAATGTTAAATTTAACAATATTTTGTATTTCAGGCTGAAAATCGTGAAGGTAGCCTAGAACTGCTGCTAACATAAGATTTTTTTGCTCATGAAGTCTTGTTCGCCAACACTAACAAATAATAAAAATTGTATGTAAATGCCTTTTCATACCATTTTTGGGTTTTGGTGATTGGTGAATACAATTTGTAACCCAAACTTCAAGATAAAATTTAAATTTTTTAACATAAATTTTAAATGAGCATACCTTCACAATTTCCAATACGATGAACTTTGATCAATATACTTTACAAGTTTACAGTAGGGTGCTAAAATCTATTTTTTAAACAAGAAGAAACATTTTTAAAAGGAATATAGATAGGCCCTATACAAAACATTAAAAGGCCTGACACTTGACAAAACACATTTGTACCCAACAGAATATGAGATATGTTAGGCTACCTACAAATTAAATAATCAGCTGATCGAGAAGCCGAGATTTTTTCATTATGTTATATAGCCTAAATTATCTCGTTTGTTGAAATATTTTTAGCACAATTAATATGTTAATTGAAATATCTTTTTACAAAAAAAAATGTTTTTCGATTAAGTAGGAAAATATATAAGGCTAAGAAATAATTGTTTTTGTAGAATGAATGTAGCTTACTTCAGTCGCTGAGTAGCCTAGTTTGTCTTCTTTGACAGTTTGAAGTAGGCTAAATGTATCGCCTAATTTTGGACCACCATCCTGCTACAACAGCTATTATTTCCAACACTATAAAGTTGTGTAAACCAATTATTTAGTAATAGTTGTTTAGAATAGATAGTTCTTTATTTTATTCCAAATAAACATTCTTGTTAAATGAAAAACAAAAAAATTGTTTTTTTCAAATTTTGCAAATAAAAATGTTTTTATTTAAAAAACTTTATATTTTAGAAATTAAAAGTTTATCGCATAATAATTAAAATTAAAATGTCAGCCTTTTATTCTGAACAAACATTGCTCAAAAGTCAATAACAAAAAACTTTGATGACACATCAACAGCCACATCAACCTCCGGAAAGTAAACCATATATACAGTAGAGCTTTGCTCACCTTGTTCCCACGCTCGATAAAAAAATGAATGTTGATTGTATGTCATTTTTAACAATACTTTTCATAACAAATTCTTGAAAATAAAATAAAATATTTCTGTTTTACACATTTCTATAACATTATGTTAATGAAACAATAATTCAAGAGGTAATTGTAGAGTTAGAGAATAATATAACAAAACGATATAATTTATCAAGATAATGAAACATCATTTAATTGTACATTAATTGCCTAGTTAATCAACCTAGACAATGTAAGCAAAATAATTTCAAGACAAAATGAATGTCCATGATAAAAACCGAAACATGAAATGTTTCTCCTAGAATAGATTTTTACAGACAATTAAAAAAAAATGCAAATAAAATGCTTCAAACAGAAATTCTGAATTCTTCCAGAGTTATAAAATCGTTTATTTTTTCTAATCGTGAAATATTTTTTATATATTATAGCCTTGTTTTTAATATTTACTTTTTATATTTGTTTTAATGCCTGAACAAGTTTAAATAATTTCTTGGGTTGTAAGTGCCACCATTTCATAATGTCCCAACATTAACCGTATCAGGATTTCACCTTCTGCCAATTATAATGAATCATTTCGCTTAATTAATCGGGGTGAATGCATAATCACCAGAACAATTATAACCTCTACCCTTTAACTCATATTGCAACGAAGTATTAACAACAACAAAGTGTTATTTAAATACAGACCTTATGGCAAAAGTGTGTGAAAGATGATGGCCGATTGGATGAGATGGTCATCTATAGATTAATGGTTTGTAAACAAATCTCATTCCCAATGATTCGATTATACTCAAAACTATTATTGGGACTCTCCTATGCTAAGCTTAGCACGGTTGAAAGGAAGCATCCTATGTCTGTTGCATATTTTTATGTGGTGGAACTGACACAGTATAAATATGTGACACGCTTGAAAGTATTCATTGAATAGTGTCGGTTAATCCTATTTTTTTAGTATGTTCGTCAATGCTAAATGTAATGTTTTTTGGAATGCAAGTCAATACCAGTCCTGGCACATCTTCATATTTCAGTCAATACTAGTTCTAATACAATTCAGTATTTTAGTCAATGTTAATTCTAATGTTTCTTAGTACTTTAGCCAATGTGATTATAATTTATTTCACTTTTTCAGTCAATGTTAACATATTTTAATATTTTAGTTGTTGAAAATTATAATATATTTTAATATTTTAGTCAATGCAGATTATAATGTATTTTAATATTTTAGTCAATGCAAATTATAAAATATTTTAACATTTTAGTCGATGTAAATTATAATGTATTTTAATATTTAGTCGATGCAAATTATAATGTATTTTAATATTTTAGTGAATGCAAATTTTAATATATTTTAACATTTTAGTCAATGCAAATCATAATGTATTTCAATATTTTAGTCGATGCAAATCATAATGTATTTCAATATTTTAGTCGATGCAAATTATAATGTATTTTAATATTTTAGTCAATGCAAATGGTAATGTATTTTAATATTTTAGTTAATGCAAATTATAATATATTTTAATATTTTAGTGAATGGAAATCATAATGTGTTTTAATATTTTAGTGGATGCAAATTATAATGTATTTTTAATATCTTACTAAATGCAAATTATAATGTATTTTGACATTTTAGTCAATGCAAATAATAATGTATTTTAATATTTTAGTCAATGCAAATTATAATGTATTTTAATATATTATTAGTCAATGATAATTCTATTTTTTTTAGTATTTAAGTTAATACTACAGTTTCAATGCATTTTATTATTTCACCTAATATTAATTCTTATGCATTTACGTATCGGAGTAAATACTGATTCTAATATACTTTAGTATTGTAATCAATACCACAGTATAAAGAAAAGACAGTAATTTAAAGAACGTACTTTTATATACGGACTCCCCTGCGGGGCATTCCATGAGAGGTGGACCATTGGTCGACACGACACCAACTCAGATTTTCATGAAAATTAGCTTACATGGTGCTTGTGGCCACAAAACATGATTATGCGAATTACAACCCTCTATCTCATATAGCTCAAAAGTTATGGCCTTGTGAAATTTTGAAAAAAGGTCAACATTCCTTGATCTCAACATTTTTGAAAGGTCGTAGCTTCCTTATTTTAGGACCTAGAACAAAATGTTTAATATGTCTTCTGCTCGAAATAAGCCAGGCAATATTCCTAGACTTACAGAATTTGAGTCATTTATTTTGGAAAGGAAAAATAACATTTGACCTCCTTGACCTTGACCTTTGACCTCTAGGCCCCCACCTAACAAGGTGGGGGCATATTCTGATGCAAAAAATTAAGATTAACCACTTGAATATAGGTTGGAAAAATAAAATTTACTAATATTAAGTGTTTAAACATATGGTAGCGCTGCGAAGATGGCTGAACCACAAGAAATACATGTAAGCCAATTTTCATGAAAATCCAAGATGGTGTGGTGTTAGTATACATCACGCGATAGATGAAGTAACCGTCCTACCCACAATGCAAAGCAACTTTTAATTTTTTTAAATACATTTATTGAAACTTTCGATTTTTATAAAATTTGTTTTCAACATTCTAAAACATTACAAATATGAACAAAATTGAAGGTTTTATATAATTGAAAAAACAAAACTAGCAGTTGTTTCAAAAATTAAAACAACATTCATACATAATTACATGTATCATCAACATAGTGACCCTTAAAAGAACAAGAAACAAACTGAACAATTTTTCCATTAAACACATGGTTGACAGATGCTGATGTGTGCTTATAGCCCAATTTCATTGGAAAAAAGAGAAAACATAGGCAAAATGTTTATCTTCTGTATACCATTATAAAAACTGATGAACATATTAAAAAAAGGACAATTTTTATAAAAACAAAACAAACAAACATATAGTTCCATGGTTAATTGTTTTCAAAAAAGAGCCAAATCTGGCAACCCGATTGAACATCAGCTGATGAAAGTTGTTAATACTTGGCAGCAGGAAATAAAGAGCACCCAACCCAACGGGCATTTTAATGTTTTCACAACGTTATTACAACGTTGTTTTAAAATCGTTTAACATTTATACAACGTTG
>JARUHE010320539.1:0-11465 GCA_031471125.1 Archaeomysis grebnitzkii | reverse complement strand
TGCTGTTGGCAACAGCGCTCTTTGCCATTGTAGCTAATGTGCTGTATAATATTCTATAATAAAAAAATAAAAAAAACACCATATGGTCACCCATCACATCAACAGACTTCAGACAACACAAAACACCACAGTCAGAACAGCCACAGGATGTACACTTAACACCACCATACAACACTTACATGAAGAAACGAAAATACTCCCCATCCAGACACCTACAACTACATGCATCCCAACTCAGACAAACAGAACAAATACTAAACCACCCACTACACCATCTCACACAACAACGAAATAACATGAAGCAAACAATATTTCAAAACAACAATAATTACACCACCAACAGAGACACCATACCTGAACAAAATAAGAAACTCATACACACCCACATAGTAGCAAACCACATCAAAGTACTCAACAGAACAGTTCCAGACATAAACAACACCTCACAACATACACAGAACACTGGCACAGCTCTGAACAAATAAATCCCCAAATTTACTTGAATACCTACACAAAATAGCCCCAGACTCACACCCATCACCTAATTGCCCACTGTGCCAATAACATACACACAACACCACACACCTGTTCGCATGCCGGATGTGTGGCCGGACATGGTCCCGGAGGCCCTCTGGACGGACCTGGTGGGAGTGGCGGGGCTGCTAGCCCGATGGTAGGACCTGCTGGGGTGGTGGCTGGACCCGCCGACGCGAGGACTCCATCCTCTATGTCGAGGATGGAGGGGGTCGACAACAACAACAACGCTACAAATAATTTGACAGGATAGCCAGGTGTATGTGCCTGGAATATCCTCTCGCATGCACTCTAGTGACTCTTTCGGAAGTGCTGGTCACCATCTCCAGTTGGTTGAGTGAGTGCAATAGAGATGTTTCTACCATCATAAAGAAGCAAAATTGTGATTTCCTTTCTGTTATGACTGTTTATGAATCACATCCTGAAAATAATATATCTCCTATAAATGAAAGTTGTACTTCGTGGCTGATGAGGATGGAATGCTACACAGAGAACTGATTAGACATAACAAGACTAAGTCTAATGTGCTTATAATACAAAAATAACAAGGCTAAGATACAAAGTATAATATTCTATAATAATAAAAAAATAACAAGGCCAAGATCCAAAGGGATAAAGGAGGTTTGCTGATGCCTTGGCCAGGGATGTTGATGAAAGATTCCATAGGTATGAACTAAATCCTTCCTATTAAGTGTAGATGTGTTCTTGCTGCTTACCAATTCCTACCTGATGGTAGGGTATTTGCACAGCTCTTGTTAAACTTATTCACGATAATTTTGTCACTGACAGCATCCCCATCAAGCTCAGCTCACACTATTAACTGAATCCTGTGGCTTAGTGTTCTTATTGAGTGCCGAATATTGGGAGGATTTGTTAGCAGGCCATGTTGATTTCAAGAAGATATTTTACTCTGAGTAGGATGGAGATTTGACTCCTAGGTGTGCTAGGATATTCTTAAGAGTGGATGGACACATCTCAGTTCTCCACTTTGCATGAGATCTGGGGTGAGACAGAGCTATCTTCTGGCTCCTACACACACAACACCACACACCTCTTCACATACCTGCATGTGTGGTCGGCCCTGGCCCCAGAGGCTCTCTGGAAGGACCCAATGAAGCAACGGCTCTGCTTGCCCAATGGTCGGACCTGCTGGGGTGGGGGCTGTAATCTCCGACGTGAGGATTCCATCCTCTTTGTTAAGGAGGAAGTGGGGTCCACAACAGCAACAACAACAGTTGCTTAATCTGAATGCAGATCAACACTGGCGAAATTAAAGACTGCTAATGATGTAGTAATCTTTGCTAGAATGTTGAAGATCTTGGTGCTCACCCTGGAAACACTTAGTCAGGAAGCAGATCAGTCTCTTGGCTTGACCTTCATTATGAAATAAAATTCATGTATGAAAAAATTATCAATTTATTCTCTGATTCAAAATATAATCATACAAACATATTGAGAATACAATGGCTAATAAATTGATTTTTTTTATAGTAAACATGGGTATAATGCATTGAAATACATAATATAGCTATTTAGTCAATGTATTGGTGCTTAAGATGAGAGATGGTAGCCGAGTGGATACGAAAGCTGCCTGGAAGTTAATGCTTCATAAGCAAATCTTATTGGCCAGGGTGATAATCCGTGCAAAAATTAGTTGTTGGGCTTTTTTATTTTCAACAATTTGGGCGTTTTTTATCTTCGTTCAACTTATTTCTAACAGAACTTCATGGAGCTATTATCAAAGTTCACTAATCCTTAATGCATCAGCTGGCAGTTTTTTTCCAAACCCTGGGAGTGCAGATTTGTGAATTTCAGGAACTTGTCAAATCCTTTGTTTATTCAAAATATAAAACCTATGGGCGTTTTTATGAAATATAAGTTGTTGAGCGATATCATAAAATGGTTGCTGATTAGCGCCCTGGTTGGAACATGCTAAAGTTTGGTTGATTTCAACGAAGTCTTCTAAAATTCAGTTGGTTTCATCGAGGTCTGCCAGTCTTCTGTTTATTTATTTTTAAAATAAAATTTTGTTTGTTTGTTTATTTATTTATTAATTTAAAAATACAATTTTATTTGTTTATTTATTTTTTATTTTAAAAATGTAATTTTTCAGAATTGAACAAACAAAATGGGCGACACAAGGTTAGAATTCCGCTTGAAAAACACGCCAACTGACTGTGTGCAGAGCGTTAAATTTGGACCATCTTCCTCGCAGTTTCTCCTGACGGCATCTTGGGATCAGACTGTTCGCCTGTATGATGTCGTCAACAATAATATGAGAATGAAATATCAACATGGAGGAGCTGTCCTAGATTGTTGTTTTCAGGTAAACATTATTATTATAAAACATTTTATAAACGGTTTCCACATTTTTCACAGTAGTAATTGCTATGGAGAATGTGGCAAGTAGAGCTCCAAAGCATTGTCCTAGGGTTAGGGTCTTTTTTAATGGACAACCAGGTTATGTAGGCAGTGCCTAAAATTCACTAAAGTTGTGAAAAGTTTCCTGTAAGTCCATTATTTTATGTAAAACTTTCAACATTTAATGGAAGTATCCTTTTCAAAGGACCACAAATTCTGATCAGTTTTGTAATATTTTTGTATTAATAATACTAATTATGTTGGTAACTGCAATGGTGGAGGGTATCATAGGAAGTACTTAAATGAGCTATTAGTGTTTTTTTTTGTCGAGCGAGTGAAACGAAGTTGAGACATAGGTGTTACTTTTTCGT
The DNA here is from genome assembly GCA_031471125.1 of Archaeomysis grebnitzkii. Classification (NCBI taxonomy): domain Eukaryota; kingdom Metazoa; phylum Arthropoda; class Malacostraca; order Mysida; family Mysidae; genus Archaeomysis; species Archaeomysis grebnitzkii. The sequence continues at coordinate 8,199 of JARUHE010320539.1, read as the reverse complement.
TTTCGTCGTCGTCCAGACATTCAACAAAAGGTTGAAGTTTTTATTTATTTTTATAATATACAATTGTAAAAATATAATCAGCAATTTCAAAAAAGTCATTTTTTTAGATTCTATTACATTGTATTTATACATGCATACTTATTGCTAAATTCAAAGTTTTACTGTTGTGCTTAACCAAGATTTATATAAAAAAAATAATTTTTTTTTTCATAATTCTACTAAGTGGTAGTTAACCTAGGTTGAAAAAATTGTGAAAAATTCACATCTTCATCTGCCCCAACAATCAACAGCGACTTATAAAGGCTTGACTTAGTCACAACCTAAAAAATAGTAGTTGTAATTACAATATAACTGGTAAACAATCTGATACAGACTGGCAAAGTATCTGATACAGACTGGCAAATTATCTGGTACAGACTGGCAAATTATCTGGTACAGACTGGCAAATTATCTGGTACAGACTGCAAATTATCTGGTACAGACTGGCAAAGTATCTAATACAGACTGGCAAAGTATCTAATACAGACTGGCAAAGTATTGTATTTCGACCTGAACTTCATGTGACAACCTTTTCAATAAGTAAACAAACATGAATGTAAGTTTGGTTTCACTAAAGGGTGAGGATAAAATTGCTTCTTCCAAGTCGCTGTAGAGGCCGCATGTTAAGACCCTCACTCTTAATTGCAGCTTAGGATGTGATTCCTTCATGCATTTTTCAATGGTTGATCCTAAAGGGTGTAAAAAAAACTAAACAACAAACCAATCAATCCATCAATAATAATAATTACAGGTTTTATATAGCACCAACGCTATTTAATACTCTTCAGCCCTTAAGATATTTAGGCCTTATTACTATTATTTACATCAAGTGATGTGTACCATTAGGATATGCAGCCGACATATGGCGCTTCCTTTAAGCTGGGGTAAGCTTAGCATATGAGATTTTAAAGGATTATAGCCACGTTCAAATTCTCAATGAATTGGCCTTTGAGCGGACTCGAACCGCCACCAATGAGATGATAGAAGTCTACATTCCTATTGATGGTTATCACCAGTGTTACCCCCCTAGATGTTTTTTACCTAGCCTGGCTGATTATTTTTGTCATCTAGATGTTTTTAAAGTAGGTAAAAACAATGAAAACATGATTGAAGGCTCCATTTATATGTTTTAAGTTGTCATTGGGCAATCCAGATTATTCTAGCTGATTTATTTTGAGATTCTAGATTATTTTCTCTCACAAAAAGCTGATAAAATATTTGGTAAATTTTTGGTGATTACACTGTGGCAAAAATTAAAAACTATGAGATGGGGTCAAAAATTCAATGAAAGAACAACTCTTTTAATTTATGCTGGCAAACTATTATGTGAATTAAGTTATGATTTTATCAACATCGACAATTTCTTTTAGTGAAAAATTATTATTAAATTAATATGTATACTTAACTGAGAAAAATAGGTTACTTTAAAATATTTGGTGAGGTCTTGAATTGATTGATCTTATGTGGCAAATTTTTGGTGATTGCACTGTGGCAAAAATAAAAAACGATGAGATTGGGTCAAAAATTCAATGAAAGAACAACTCTTTTAATTTTTGCTGGCAAACTATTATGTGAATTAAGTTATGATTTTATCAACATCGACAATTTCTTTTAGTGAAAAATTATTTCTTAATTGTAGTAAAGGATAACCTTTGAAGGTCCAAGTAATTGTTGTTTTATGGCCAAAATGCATTGGAAATAACAATTAATGTACAAAACATGCTTTTCTGTCCTTCCAGGTTTTTTCTGGTTCTGTTTAACCAAAAAAAGTTTTTAAATGATTGTATTTCTGCAATAAAAACTGATATGCAAACGATTAATGTTTTCTTTGAAATGAAAAAATACATTTTTTTGCAGGATGCTTCTCATATCTTCAGTGGAGGTCTGGACAACACCCTGAAGATGTTCGACCTGAACTCAAGTAGCGAGACTGTTGTGGGAACTCACGAGGCACCAATCAGGTATAATATTTGGATCAACAATAGCACAAGTGAAGTAACCCACATTCGAATAACATAGTTTACCTCACTTGTGCTATTGTCTATTATATATGGATCGAAAATAGCACAAGTGAGGTAACCCACATTCGAATAACATAGAGCTTACATCACTTGTGCTAGTGTAGATCCATTTGATACATTTCTCTTGGTTTTCTTATCAATTTCATATGGAATTGTTTTTATTGATTGTGGTGTTAGGTTTTATTTTTCTGTTGTCATCTGCACCCGAAAATCAATTAGTGTTAAAAAACTTTATTCTAAGAATTACAGAGGCTTTCATAAACAAAAGTTGATTGTCTTAACTTTCCAGCTAATTTTGTCATAAATAATTTTTTTCAAAAATTAACATTTGTGGAGTTATAGCCAAAATATCCTCGTTTTTTAACAATTTGTGAGCATAAGTTTAAAAATTTTTGTTTGAAGAGTAACAAAAAATTTAATTGAAGAAAAGTTGATCATTATGACCATCCAATCAAAATTGTCAAGAGTAATTTTTTAAAAAAAAAAAACTCCACCTTTAAAAAGTTATATCCAAAATGATAATAACAATCAAAATTTGCTTGCAATTGTAGGTGGGGAGCTGTATAAATATTTTGGAGAATTAGGTTCAACAAAAATGTTAATTTTTCAGGTGTGTCGAGTTTTGTCCAGAAACCAATCTAGTCATCACGGGTTCCTGGGACTCGACGGTGAAGCTGTGGGATCCACGATCATCACGCGTCACCGGTATTCTTCAGCAGCCGAACAAGGTTTACACCGTCGGCCATTCGGGTGGCAGAATGGTCGTAGGGACGGCCAACCGCAAGGTTCTGGTGTGGGATCTACGCATAATGGACTTTCCCTTGCAGAGGAGGGAGTCGTCGTTGAAATACCAGACGAGGTGCATTCGGTGCTTCCCGAACAACCAGGGCTACGTCGTGTCTAGCATCGAGGGAAGAGTCGCAGTGGAGTACCTCGACCCTCATCAGGAAATCCAGAAGAAGAAATATGCCTTCAAGTGCCATCGGTTGAAGGAGGACAACATCGAGAAAATCTTCCCCGTCAATGCCATTAGTTTCCACAACGGCTACAATACGTTTGCGACCGGGGGCTCGGATGGTTACGTCAATATTTGGGACGGTTTCAACAAGAAACGATTGTGCCAGTTTCACCGTTACCCAACATCTATTTCTTCTCTAGGTTTTTCTAATGATGGCAATACTCTAGCAATTGCTTGCTCTTATCTATATGAACAGGGTGAACTGTCCAATATGCCGGAAGTTTCCATCTTCATTAGAAGAGTCACTGATCAAGAAACAAAACCAAAATAATTTATCTTTTTTCCAAGTACATTTTTGTACAATGTTAATTGAAGGAACTGAAACTACCAAATGCGTCTTTTAAACAAGGCAAAACGAGTTTCTTGAACTGGTTCAACTTTACCAAAACTAAGTATGAAACCACAGTCATTATATTAAGGTATGAAATTGGAGATTTCATAATTCTCAATTTTGTTTATCAGTTTAATTAGTTATGTAATCAAGTTATTTTTCTCCTCTATGAATTATTACATAAACAATAGAAAAATATCTTTGTAATAATTTGACTTTAAAAAGGAAAATTTGCCTACGATTCATTACCCTAAATATGCTCTCATTGGGTTTTTAATGTAAATTTAAATCAAATTTGTTTGAATACATATATCTTTTGAAATACGGAGTGGTGTGAAAACAGTCCATTTTATATAATTCTTAGTTTTGAATGACTTTGTTATTTTATGTAATTAATTATGTGTGACCTTCACTTCACAGTGATCACAATTGATAATTTAGTGTTGAACATTTTATAAAAAATGCTTTGTTGAAATTTCCCAATTAAGTTTTTGTGAGAGTGATGTTGCAATGTATTATTATTGTATTCCTTGAATATGTTGAGGATTTTTATCTTTTAAATTTTACATGGGAGTTATTTGCAATAGTAGCAACCTATGTGTTTAGAAAGAAAGTTATGTTGAAATAAAAACTTCAAAAGTACAAAATCTTTTTTAAAGAATCTAACGTTTCATTTATACTGTGAAATAAATTTGTATAAAGATTATTGGTTTGTTTTTCTTTTTTAATATATACTATTGAACAAAAATCCCATTGAGTTTGTATTGATGGCTGTGTTTGGAGGTTTAATTAGCATACTTGGGCTACATTTTAGTATCTTCTTTTTTTCTTTTTTTTTATTATAGAATATTATACAGCACATTAGCTACAATGGCAAAGAGCGCTAAGAAGCTATTTATAAACTAGATAAATAATCTCTATTTACAACAGCATAAATAACATCGTGAATCCCACAGGATTTTATCAATAATATTCAATTAAGCTTAAGCTCCTCTTCAATTCCTTGAAAGAACTACCCTTGTAACTATCTTACAACAAACTACTCTCCCAAACAGAAAACAGCGCTGGGCAATGGCCCGTTTTTTTATATATATATATATAATCCCAAACAGAAAAGAGTACTCCAACTAAATGCTATTTCTAAATTTTAAAAACATCCTCTACTATCCATCCTGAGAAATCCACTCGCAATCACTCAACAGACCAATGAATAACCATTAATTAGAAATGGATCCTTCTAAATTAGTGCTATCCACGGACATTGATTATCCTTGAGCAGACTCTGATTTGAACACCCAAACAGCGTAAATCTATCGCTCTTCTCGTGATCATGTGTGCCTTCAATTTTAAAAGAAACATTGATAGTGTTCGATACTATTTTTTCCATGTATAATTACTGCCAAAATCATTTGTTTTCATCGTCCAAGCTCCCCAAAATTGAAAACTTCGTTAAAATGTAGGTAGCAGTAAGCTATTTTTTTAAAAATAAGGTTGTTAAGTTGTAAAAGTAATCGAATAATGTTTGGTGGTAATTCTGCAGGGGAAAAAACCTATCGGACGCTACCATTCATAAATCCTTAACTATACTCATTTACCCCCTAATTAGGGAAGAATACAATTTTCTTAGAATATCAAAATCTATATAAAATTGTTAAAATAACCATGAAATATTCGACAGGTGACGTTTAAAAGGTGCCTCTAATTTGGAGACTTCCCAATTTAGTCCTGCACCTAAGCACGGCCAAATACATTTAATTCATTATTTATTGTCCTATTATTTTCTCAATCAAGGCAACCCCCTCCTCGTCAATCACCTTATCTTTGATCCACCACTGAAATTCATAGATTTTAATGATTAGATATCTGCCATCTAGGCTTCATTGGTTTTCTCTTTGGAGTGACCAGTCCGTAATACGCCTACTTTACCTTGGAGAAGCAAAGCTATCATGGCCCATGAAGCAGACACTGCTCATAAACTGTAAACTTTAAAGATTTTGAAACATAGTCCATATCGTCATTGCTTAAAACAATTGGAAGTTTCTTGATTGTAACATCAAAATTAAATAGTAGTCTGCCATGTCCTTTATAATTGAAATTAAAATTCTTAGTTCCTGAAATTACATAAACATCCATGCATTTTATATATATATATATATATATATTGGCAAAATTTCATTTGTATGCCATTTGGTAAACATTTTTTGTTTTTCGGGTATCAGACTTTTCTATTGAACAAATTAGATTCTTGTTATCAAATTTATTCAAAGTATTTATAAATAAAGTAAAGTTACACTATATCTATATAACGGTATTTGTTCATAGCTCTTCAAGTATTTTCTCGTAAGGTCAACAAAAATCTTTTTTGCCTTTAAAAAAAGGCTCATACCTGAAACATTTAAAATTATTACCTAACAGAAGTTTCTCAAAAACTACCTTGGAATATATATATATGGATCGACAGTAGCACAAGTAAGGTAACCCACAAAGCTTACCTCACTTGTGATATTTTCGATCCATGTAATAAATTGTCTGAGTGAAATAATGGTAGCAGGGAAAAAAGTCTATCGAACGATACGCATCATGTTATTAGGTTTCCTTAGTCATGTACTCTGAAGTTTCAGTAATTAGGTTTTCCCAGTCATGTACCCTAACAGTCATTGTATTTCTCAAGTCAATTGCGCTAAAGGTTTTGTAATCACAAAACCAAGTTTCCCAAATTGTGTACTCTAAAGGTTTAGTCATTAGGTTACTCTAGTCATGTACCTTAAAAGTTTAGGATTTAGATTTAGTCATTAGGTTACTCTAGTCATGTATCCTAAAAATTTAGAAGTTAGGTTTCACAAATCATGTATGCTGAAGGTTAGTCATTAGGTTTCCCTACCCCTGTACTTTGAAGGTTTGGTCTTCATAATATCCAAGTAATGTACCCTTGAGATTAGTCATTATAGGTTTCCCTGGTCATGTACCCTAAGGTTTAGTCACTATTGTAGGTTGTATGGGTTTTAGTTTTTGATTTCCTTAGTCATATACCCATATCCAGTTATATCTCATATATTATCCTATAGTTTTTGCACTTATGACCTCTACTTCTTATCTTCCAAAAAAGTATTATACTTTTTGTCACAATTTTTTCATCAGCTAACATACCTGACTGATTGTGCTCACGGGTATGTAACTTTCTATTCTTTTTGTGTAAAATTTGCAGATCTCAGCTGTTCCTCAATAATTGAGAACCTCGCACTTTCAATTGACATTGTAAAAAGGTCAACAAATGGTCGAGTTAGTTCTACACGGCATTCTTTAAGGAATTTAGGACATAACATCACACTGTCACAGTACTACTAAAGGGCGTCTTATATAACTGTTTTCATCTTGTGCTTAGAAAATCGCATATTCTCCAGTTTTTATGGTACCCTAATGAATAGTATGTCAACAAAATTTTCGCCTGAGAACACCGATCTAAACTGGGAGTTAAGCATAATCACTATTACGAATCATTCACCATTTCGTCTATGCTGCTCACAAACACTTTTACCATTTCTTTATTATCTTGATTGCTCCTTAAATATTTATATAAGCTCAGTGTCTCATTCATATCTTTCTACAACAGATCATGAGATATTTCTTTGTGCCTTGTATCTGTCTCAGTACCTCGATCTACTTCATGTTCTGTAATGTCAGTAGGAAAGATGATATTTTCTTTGCTGGAGCCTTGCTTGGTCGCCGGTCTGATCATAATCAAAAATTTTACTTGCTAACTCGACATTTTACGTTTCTTTACTAGCTATATGTCCTTCAATCAACCGTGCCCAAAAAATTCACCTCTGATTTTTTTTAAATTCATGTTCATGTCTATAAGGTTATAAAAGAGAAAGAGGTAAAAGCAGGCCGACATGATCATTAATTGACCATTCTTACTTATAGTGGTCCTCTACTATGCTTTCTTTTTTGAATGCCAGGTTCAGTTTGGATGGTTCAGCTTGGTCCTTGTGATTCTGATGTGGCAGGTTATATGTTGCACTATGTACTGGTCATGATTGGCTTCTGCAAACTTGCTACCCTACCAACATTTTTGATACGACGTCGCAGACGATCGTGTGCGATCATGTACGATCGTATACGATGTTGCAACGAAATGTTTGTAGGGTAGTTCCCTGTCTCTTGCCTTCGTAGTATCTCAGATAACATGTACAATTGTACATCCACCAAAAAATACGCTTCTTACCGTGGGATACTAATTGTTCAACTGGGACAAGGTGGGCTCCTTCATGAAATTGATCTCTAAAAAGTATTTAAACTTTGGGTTGGCAGACTCCGCTTTAAGAGTCTTAAACACTACTTAATAATGGTCTACCATTTTAAGACTCTTGAACACTACTTAAGAACCATAATTTGAAGAGTATTTTTGTATAACTCACTATTTTCAGCATGGTTGAAACTAAAAACAATATTTTTTTGGCGAGTTTAATCAGTGAAACATATGTTGCCCCAGCCTGCACTAATATTTGATTGATATTGATTTTTGGTGCACTTCAATCCAATGATATTATTCATCACAGTTGGATGGTTCCCCAGCAAAATAAAGCGCTATTTTCGCACGGTTACTCCCCCTATTTCATGAGTACTGTAATGTTTGGTTTTTATCGAGCGTTCCGTTAGGAAAAAGCTCTATATAGATTTTATTTTTCCGTCAGCGTCGTCTTCGTCGTCGTCTGCGTCGTCGTCTGCACCTGAAATTAATTAGTGTTAAAACAACTTTATTTTAAGAGTTACAGAGAACTTCCATAAAC
>JARUHE010320528.1:0-11466 GCA_031471125.1 Archaeomysis grebnitzkii | reverse complement strand
ACAAACAAACATATACACAAACAAACATATACACAAACAAACATATACACAAACAAACATATACACAAACAAACATATACACAAACAAACATACACACACACACACACACACATAAAAACACACATAAACACACACAGACACACAAACACACACATACACACACCCACCCACACACACACACACACACGCGCGCGCACACACACACACACACACACACACGCACACACACACACACACGGTTTGCCTTATGTTTTAGATAATATTGATCAGCAAATATAAAAAAAATATAATTGGTGAGCTTTCTAGGAATAAAATAGAAGAAATCTACTGTTATTCATTTCCTATAACTTTTTAGCTTTTAAAACTTCATATTTTTTTTCGAATTATTAAATTTCTAGCATTCATTAGTGTAATATAAAACTTTGATTGTTGAGCAATACAAAGAAAACTAGAATGTAAAATAAATCGAATTTCATTCATTTCAACAAAGCGTAATTATTTTATATCTAAAATTAATCATGGTAATATAATACTGGAAATACTGTGCTATGCAATAACAAATTAATCTTTTTAAGTTCAAAAAGCATGGATTTTCAACATTTTTTTCATATATATAGCATTGAACAATTTAATTGAGTATAATATATCAAATTTCCTTCAGTCCGAAGAAACAAAGTTTTTAAAAATGTTCTTTATTATTATTGTTGCACTAATATATTGTATACTAGCAACGCATAACCTATGTTGTGTTAGTTTCAAAAACAAGATTTGGGTGACAACAATGGGTGATTGATAAACTGAACACAACTATATATGCCACCCTCTAACTGTCCTAACATGGGCCGCAAAAGACCTCGTTGCGGGCCGCATGGGGCCCGCGGGCCGTAGTTTGCACACCCCTGCCTTAGAGACTATACTTCATTTCTAATCTATTGATGTATAAACCGAACAAAAAAAATTGTGAACGTTTTTTTAAGTTAATTCAATGAACATATAGATAAACAGTAATCAAATTAAATAAAAATTTATATTAATATATTAAACCAATAATTAAGCATACATGAAATGCAATTTTGAAAGTATTGATGATATATAAGCCTGCAAGTCATTGTCTAACGCCGACGACGATGAGGACATCGGAATTGATACGCCTATGTAGAGCTTCGCTACGCACGCTTGACAAACAAAATACAAAAAGGATATCATAATTAACAAAACATTTTTAAAAATATACAAAATATATCATAATGAAAATATTTAAATAAATGATATCATAATGAAAATATTTAAATAAAGGATATCATAATGAAAATATTTAAATAAAGGATACCATAATGAAAATATTTAAATAAAAGATATCATAATGAAAATATTTAAATAAAGGATATCATAATGAAAATATTTAAATAAAGGATATCATAATGAAAATATTTAAATAAAAGATATCATAATGAAAATATTTAAATAAAGGATATCATAATGAACAAAAACTTTGAAAAAATACATACAAAGGATACCATAATGAAAAATAAATTGAAAAGCAATTATATGAAACAACTCGTAATAAAAAAACATGTTTTAAAATATTTATAAAGCGATATCATAATGAGTTTCTCTTTTCTAGAATCTGATAGGAGTATAATTTTTGTGCTTATTGCTTAACCCTTTAACGCCTGAATATTTAATACCCTAAGTTTGAATTGAAAATAACCCTACAACCGTCACTATTTTGTCCCTACAGGCGTTAAAGGGTTAAACGTTGCATTTAAAACAACCCTACAAACGTCACTGGTTTGTCCCTACAGGCGTTAAAGGGTTAAGTTATAATTTAAGAATCAATCTATATAAGTTATTGTAACAGCAGCTGTTTTACTTCAACTGACGTGAATATTTGAGAGCTTTTGTTTTACATTATATTTTCTCATATTTTTTAATGGCCACTGTGTGTAACTCTGAACAGATTTCCAATACCTACCTCATGTTCGATAAATAGTTTAATTTTAGCAAGTTATATAGTATACGCCTTAAATCCTTTTCAATAGATTTATTTAATGTTTTACAGCAAAAGTACCCCAAAATCATACAATATAATCAACAAAGAGAGAAATGAAGATCAAACTAATGCTGCTGCTAAGAAATTCTGAAGCAACAGCTGTAAAATTTAAAATCACAAATAATTATGTCAAGAGATATAAAAAATATATAAGTTGGACTTTGTCTAGTCAATCCAACAGCAAGAGGTTAAGCTGGGCATTAGCCTTTTTCACCAAATGATTAAAAAAACTCAATAATGCAAGTTTTGGCAGAACTTTATATACATTTAAACGGTAGTAAAGTTACATTGCCTTATATAAAACAATGATACAAATATTTAACTTAAATCTTGAATATTTGCTTAAAAAACAAAAAATGTGTCCATTCTAATGTCCTTTACCCTATAAAGGATAATTTTATTATTTTTATTTGGTTCCAGTGGACCAGGCTATGGGTGCATATGATAAACGTATCATTTTTAAGTTTTTATTTTTAAAAATTTAAATTAACAAACTTGAAAAAAAAATTTAATTTATATTTTTAATTCGCATATCTAATATTTATTGCCCATCATAATTTAATTATTATTATTGTTCATTTAATTTTCTTGTAAAATAGTTTTCTTTTAATTATCACAAAAAAACATGGTTCAAAAACGAAAGCATATACAAAGAAACATACGTTAACTAAAAACTATGAGCCCGAGTGTTTTCATAAAAAAAATTTGAAAATAACTAGAAGAACATTAATTAAAAATATATTAAATGAAGTTAAACAAAAATTATTTAAACTATAACAATGAAATAAGATTTGAGATAATTAAATATTTTTTATTTATACTATTCATGTAAAAATGTTTGCAAACTTACATTGTGCGGCTAATCTCATTAATTGCAGTGAATAAATTACTGTAATAATTACTATAATCATTAAAATAATGATTATAATAATTATTATAATCATTTAAATAATGATTATAATAATTATTATAATCATTTAAATAATTATTATAATCATTTAAATAATGATTATAATAATTATTATAATCATTTAAATAATTATTATAATAATAATTATAATCATTTAAATAATTATTATAATCATTATAATAATTATTATAATCATTAAAATAATTATTGTAGTAATTACATAATAACTTTATGCAATTATTGTAACAATCATTATGTATAGCTACATAAAATTATATGTAATTGCTATGATAATTAACCAATCATCATTTAAATGTTAATTAACATTCAATTAAACTCTAATCATTTTATCACCATGCAGTGGTAAAGCAATATTGGTTCATGGTACATAAACTTACTATAAGTGAAATTATTTAACAATGATGCGGGCATTAATGTGAAGGAAATTTTAAACTACTATCCTCAGCTGTACAGGGCTCGCTCTTTAAACCATGTGAGTAAGCCATCTTATCCAACTATACCATCTCCAATCAAAATATAGATGGTTCAAGTATGATTTCATATTCTAAGATTTATGAAAGAGCTCTTGAACCATCTTTTTTTGTGGATGGCGAAGGTACAATTGGATAAGGTTCTCTTGTCCATCTCGTTTGAAGAGCGAACTCTGGCCAGCTGAAGACATTAAATAAAAATTTCCTTCACATTAATGCCTGCAAAGTCATGAAATTATTTAGTTTTTCTTATGTATAGAATAGATCATTTAATGATTGAAAATCAAACTGAAAATTGTATTTAAGCTTGGCAAAAACAGTATACATAAACATGTGTACATACATACATACATACATACATACATACACACACACACATACATACATACATACATACATACATACATACATACATACATACACACATACATAAACATATGTACACACACACACACACACATACACATACATACACACACACACACATACATAAATATATGCACAGTTGTATACCGTTTGATCATTTTTTTTGAACACTTGTATCCTTATTTAGAAAATATAATGTTTATTTCTGCAAATAATTCTACCAAGACCTCTCTCAGAAGAAATATGTTGTACGTACGTACGCGTACCTAACGTACGTTGTAAAAAAACATACTTCCGGTGCGTTTTCTCACAAAATATGCCCTTGTTTGATATTTTTGTATTCACAAAACACGTACGTGAGTGTTTTTGTGGATACAACGTGCCAGGTACGTTTGGTACGTAAGGTACGTCTAGTACGCGTACGTACTTTTTTGGGGTGGACACCAGATACCAATTTTGTTAATGTTATTATTTGTTTAGTAATAAATATTTTTAATAAAGGCATGTTGTTTTTTTTATATTTTCACCTCGTGTACTATTCAAAGAAATGCGAGTTCACAGAAATGGATAGTTTTAACTCTTTAACGCCTGAACTATAATTACCCTACGGTCTAGAATACAATGAAGTTTGCATTGAAAATAACCCTACACTTGTCACTATGTTGTCCCTACAGGCTTTAAAGTGTTACACAAACAATCGTGGATTGAATAATTGAAAATTATATATTTCAAATTATTTTTTAGTTGGCGAGGATTCTTGTCTCTTGTAAATAAATAAATAATAAATAAATAATAAACAAATAATAAATAAATAATAAATAAATAATAAATAAATAATAAATAAATAATAAATAAATAATAATAAATAAAAATAAATAAAAATAAATAACTATGAATATAGTAATGCATACTAATGAATGGTAATTAATAACAATTAATAGTAATGAATAATACTAAATATAACATTTAGTAAAAAACAAATAGCATACATACAAATAATAAACAGTCAACGAAATCAAAATAACGATCGACTGAATCAGAAGTTACTCAAATATCGTTATTTCAGTTTTTAAAAGTCAAAATAAACATTAAATCTAATTCGAATGAATAAAATAATTATTTTGCAACATTGAATGTCTTACATTTTGTTTTAATATTAACTTTTCAACAAAAACTAACCACCCAAAATTGAATTTTCGATTAAATTTGTCAAAAAAATAAACATTTCCAACAATAATAAATGTTGCGGATAATGAACAAATGTTGGAATTATAGGCATCGAATTTGCATGTCCTGGACCATTCCCAAGGTGTGAAATTGGTTGGCAGTTTTCCATCGTTTGTTCAAAAGGTTTGGTTAGAAAAAATTTCAGCACATTTAAATAGATTAATCAACAGGTTTTTAAATTTGAATTTACTTCTAAATATAAATACAAATACATATAACTTAAATAAAACATTGGTATGTGTGGGTGTGTGCTCGTTCGTTCGTTCGTTCGTTCGAATAACATGGAAATGCTCAGAATATGCTAAAACGTTTTATTTTTGTAAGTAAACATATACTTTTGTCTGCTTAAATTGACTTTTCGAGAGTCAGAAGGTTGCCGCATTTCCATATTGATGTCAATGGTGAGCCTATAAGTAGAAGTTAAACGGCGAAGGATAAATAAACAAACTCAATTGATCTCTCAGGAACTCCTTTTCACAAAGTTTTAAAAGTGAAGAAAGAAAAAGTATCGTTCCAAAAGTAAACAATCAATGAATGTTGAAACTTTTTTGTTTAGGTGTTCTTATATTTATAGATTTTTTAGAAATAGTTTTTTTTAGAAAAAGTTTTTGTTTATTCGTTGTAATATAACGATATTTATTGTTTTTTTGTTTTAGTAATTCATTAGTTTTTAAATTAAATTTAATATATTTTGAAAGATACATAAATATACTATATGCTTGTTTATGATTAAGTTCTTCAATAATTATTATGAATATTTTAAGCGTAGATTCATTTTCATTTATTTAGTCATATATATTATTTTCAATTTTTCTTACAATGAGTTGCTAAGCAAATTGAGAGGATTGGCGTGCTTATTATCCTCAAGATGTGGTGTCTGCACATATATATAAATGTTTTAACTTCCAAATAATGGAGTTCTTCGGTTTTCAATATTTGTTTTAAAGCTTTGTTGTCTTAGACAAGTTTTGTTGACTATATTTGTTTGGTATTGGTGTTGGTTTTATAATATTTTTCGTAGCTATGTAGCTCGATATCTATTTTAATTTGCTCTTTACAAACGTTATTTAATGTTTCTTTTGGTCTAAGGTGTAAATGTTTTAAGAAAACATGCCTTATTAAACAAGAGTATCGTTAAAAAATGTAATATTTAAAATTTATATAAAACTTTTGAAATATTTTGTTCAATAATATGTCTCTTGAAATAATGAAGACATGTGTACTTCAGCAATTCATTGTGTTTATTTACATTTAAATTCAACATACTTATTTTCTTTTTTACTCATTTTATTTTTATTTTATAATTTATTACATTGCGTATTCTATTTCTAAATCTGTTTTATTTATAATCATGTTTTTGTGTAGCTTGTTAAACTATGTTTAAAAAACAGCTTCTATAAATAACCTCTGATCGTTTGCCATTCCTCAAAATAACAAAAAGGTTAACATATAAGTTTGTTTAAATGAAAATGAAGAACATAATATTTTACACTGGTGTCACTAAAAATTTTTTTTTGTGAAATCAGTATTTACTTATTAAAACATAAATTTTATAAATACAAATAAATTCATGGTTAACCAAGATTTATATTTGAAGTTAAGATAAAAGTTTATTTAAATCACATGAGAGAACTGGGGATTTTAAAGTACAATTCCTGAATTACTTTTTTAACAAAAATCTGTTTTTTTTTAAATAATTAACATTTTAAGAATTTTTAAACTTGCCAATTTACCATCACATTCATGATTAACCAAATGTATTTGAAAGCTGGGAGATAATTTTATTGAAAAAGAATGAAATAAAAGTATTTACATTATAAAATATAAAATTTTATTAAAAAGTTGTACAGTTTTAGAAACTTTTTAAACATATAAGCACATACTTTAAATACGTAAAATTTACTCGTGCTTATTTTTGCAAGCATTGGTCATATTTATATTTTTTTATTGAATGGTTCACCATTATTTACTTAAGATTTTTTCATAATGGAAGCATTTTAAATTAATTAAACCTTTCATCAAAATATTTCTACCACACAAATGTATTTTTATTCCGGTATTAAAGTGATAACTTCCCATTTGTTTATTTGCCGAGCTAAAGTTGGATTTAATTAATCTTTCTTTTTATTCCGTTTCAAAATCAAATTTTTCAATAACTGTGTTTACACAACCCTAATCAGGTATAATCAATTAGGGCAATTAATGTTGAAGGGATCTACATTGCTTTGATTTGTAACTCACGTACGCCCTTCTTACACCGAACCGTGTGCTTAAAGTTTGCCTAACGATGTGGTGCCAAAATATCTCGAATTTTTGCCGTAATTACTACAATCAAAGTTTAATGAATTACTGTCGTTGTTTTTTGAATGATGATTGTTATTGTTTCATTGTTCAATAATTCATTATACAATTTTGATAATATAGCTTATAGCCTACTTATACAGTGAAAAAAAACCCATTAGATATAGCCTTTATTGACCGGAAAAATGTTCCATCGTAAAGTCGTAGACAATGAAGTGTTGAAATCTATGATCAGCTGACAACATACTTGCTATGATATCGCAAGGATACTCAAAGGAATATTTTGATTGAAACGATTTTCTCAAATGCAGCCAGAAGGATTATTTTTAATATTTATATCAATGTATTTTAATCCTTACTTGTTCTGGTTTTAAAATTTAATTGATATATATTAACGATTTGTTTTTACAAAAAAATGTTATTAATTTCATGTTTACAGCTTAATGCTTTTTAAATACACGTCACTTAAATTTTTATATTATAATCAACAATTCAAATTTCAACAAATCATATAAACAAATGAAGTTGATGATAAAATAGTTTTACTATGTAAGATGTTCTGTTAAATTATTATTTGTTTGGTATTTATCAATCTATTATTTTTTGATTGTTGTATAATGTATTGTTTATCAATGCCCATAATTCAGGCCTGAATGTAATAATTGCATCCTTAAATTAATTGAACATTACCTTAAAGAATTTAATAATTTTTGTAGGCTAAATGAAATTATTTTTTATGTTTGCACAATCAAACAACATTACATCATGTCATCTTCAGCAAATCTACAAATTTAACAAAAATGAAATTAAAAAAAATAATCAGATAATACACAAATTGAATCAGTAAATTAATTTAATAAGTTATGAAAAAAAATGATCTAAAAATTCAAAAAATTAAAATCCAAATTAAATTTAATATATAAATTTTGACGTTAAAAACTATTATATGTGCTAAAAGTTGGTATTAAAAATTGATATTGATAAAAGTATAATTAAAATTTAATTAACGTTGACTGACAAAAAAAAATAACTCAAATTGTGAATATATTATTTTCATCCAATATTTTCGTTATTCAATTCAATAATTTTCCATTGTAACTCTAAAACTAATTAAATAATTAGTAATTAATAGTAAATAATTAATAATAAAAACATTACTTTTAATAAAGATATTTTATTAGAAAAAAATGTTATGATTTTGTTTTACAAACTCACTGCAAAATTGATTAATGAAACAAATCAGTTTTCCAAATAAGTTTGGAAAAGCTAAAAATATTAGATAAATTTATTTAGTATTTAGAAATTAATAAAAATCAAGATTTGAACATTAGTTTAAAATGATCAAATAAAGTTTGACTTCATCCAAGGCTTGAAAAAAAGAGTTGCATGCAACTTTTACAGTGGTGGAGAACATCAAAAAATTCACCCTCAGACACAGTCACTAGTGGACCACTCCACAGGGAGGGTGAGGGGGGAGGGCACATTCAGAGGGGGGTGAGCGGTGGCCCGGAGATGCAACACTGACGTCAGGGATCGATGGTAAGCTTTGGGTCACAACTCATCGGAGTGTTCGAACTGAAATGGTGGGCGCAATTAGGGTTAAAAATAGTTGCACAAAAATAATAATTTGACAATTTTTTGCAAATCTTTTTTAGGGAAAATTTTCCCCAAAAATAATTTTGCAAACTTTTATTTTCACAAAAATATTTTTTGGCAAACCTTTGCACATTTTTTTTGGCAAGTGTTTGCAGTCAAATTTGTTTTAAGGGATTTTTTTCACAAAAATAATTTTTTGACAATTTTATAAAAAATATTTTTTTGGCAAATCTTTGTACACAAATCCATTGTGGCAAACCTTAACACAAAAATAATTTTTGCAAACTTTTTCACAAAAAATACTTTTTTGGGAAACCTTTCCACAAAAACATTTTTTGGCAAGTTTTTGCACACAAATTTGATTTAGGGAAACTTTTTCACCAAAAAAACTTTTTGAAATTTTTTTTCACAAGCTTTCTTTGGCAAAACTTTGCAAAATTTTTTTTGGCAAACGTTTGCACAAAAATATTTTTTGGCAAACTTTTGTACAAAAATATTTTTTAGGCAAACTTTTTTACAAAAATATTTTTTGACAAACTTTAACACAAAAATATCGAAGCTATTGGTTGACATTAACGAAAGAACATTTATATAATAAATCATTCATTTAAGATCACTGAAGCGAATGTTAGTTTTTTATTTACAAGTGTTGTGTAATGGTTAATTTTTAAGTAATGCAAAAATTATTCTCATTTTATTTGTGTTATCATAAGCTGGATAGCTTGACATCACAGTAAACAAGACAGTAATATAAAATAGATTAAAGAACGGTTTATAAATATTTATATGTTATAAATAAAACATATAAACGAGTATGTAAGATTTTTTTAGAATAAATTTTGCAAAAAACACTTCATTTTATATTCTTTGTTTTTCGTTTTTTATGAGACTAACGGTCAAACTAACATGCCCAAAAATGTAGTTATTTAATACTTTAACAATAGATTATAACAGATTTGAATACAAATCTATATGCATTGGACAAATGATTAGAAGATTTTGAAGGTAATTCGTGAATAAATTTTTTGTTATGAAGACCATTACTAACTGTTTTGTAATACTGGAAACATAATTTTTTGTCTGGCCATCAGAATTGATGATTTGAAAAGTTGACTGAAACATTTGTTTGGTTAAAAATAAGAATAATGAATTGGTGCTAAAGTAAAATTTGTCTTTAATTAAATACTTCTTTCAATATCGTTCATTCAGTGATCCATAACACTGACTTTATAAATGTTAAGCACTAAAAATGAAAACCCAAGTAATTTTATAATACGTATACATTCAACAACATTTATTCTAACTTAACATTTATTAGGTCTGACCATAAAATTAATACACATTACATTTCCATTAATTTACCAAAAACATTTGAAAACATATACTAAAATATGAAACTTCCATGCTCCTGAGTCTTACACATCTAGGTAGGTTATAGAACAAATCTACCTACCTTTAATTAACCTTTAATTAACCTTTATTTAACCTTTATTTAACCTTTACTTACAAAACTACAGACTTTACATCATTGAGCTAACCCGAGAAGAAGTCGTGTATTTAAACTTTATTCTCGAGCAAGGCTGAGCTCTGAAAACCAGACAAGGCTACTTAAAACCTTGGCATATTTTAAACATCGTTTGATGAAGAAAATTAAAAAGAAGAAATCATATTTGATTGCATTAAATTTTATATTTAACAAATTTGAAACTTTTATGTATGTGGATTTAGTAAAAAACTGTAAAAAAACGTTTGTGATAAATGATAACTTCCAAGGTACAAATTGAAGATATTTGTATTCAATTTTTTTCTTAAATGTCTTAATTCTCGTTATCTCATATAGGCTACACCATTTAAAAACAGTAACATAACTTAGCCATTTTTTATATTTAGTTAAACTTCACAGGCGAAGAATTTTCATTATGAAACTGCAATTGTATAATCATAGTCATATTAATCTGGACCTGTTTATATGAAGATTGTTCTCTAAGATTGAATAATTTATAATAAATGGGTGAAACTAAAAATATTTGTACTACGTAAATGCTCGCGCTCAATGAATTAATGAATAAATAGAAAAAAAAACATGTTGGAGTTAAAAGAAAAATCTGTAAACAGTTGAGATTAAGGTGCCTATGACTATACAGGACATACTATTATGAATTATAGCAAAACTAAGTTTAATTCGGATCTCCTTGTTGTAATTCTTATTCCTTTTTGATTCACAACCTACTGTGCAAAGTTGTAATTTTTTATTCCTTTTTTATTCACAACCTACTGTGCAAAGTGTTCCCTCCAGTTCATGTTCTGCTATGTTGCAACATCGCTGCATAGATAGAAGACCCTCGTTATGTGAGGGATGTATCGACCTCTTCATACACTAGATAAGGATCACGTTACATAATCACGTTACATAGATAAGGATCACGTTACATAATCACGTTACATAGATAAGGATCACGTTACATAATCACGTTACATAGATAAGGATCACGTTACATAATCACGTTACATAGATAAGGAT